>DVPV01000014.1:0-10814 GCA_018239405.1 Oxynetra confusa | reverse complement strand
CAGAATGTAAATTTTACATTAGATACTCTAATAATTCCAAAATATAATCAGGATCTCCGGAGAATCCGAAAAATGAAATAAACTTGAGGAAATCATCAAAGTTGACAACGGAAGAATAAACATAGCCATTATGTCTTAACATCGACCATCGAACAAATGTGTGCCCTCCAGGATTATTTATAATAGAAGTAATGATTAAATCTAAACTATGTAAAAACCCAGCATCTTGCAGCATCTTATCAGTAATTGATTGTGATTGATGATCATTCTCAATTATTGTACATATTAACTCATTGTTGAATATCTCGTCGAGAATTCAAAATCAAGACTTATCAAAGGATTGTTATAAAGGAAGAAAAATGAAAATAAAAAGTTCAAAATACCTCAAAATAACAAATCAACAGGAATTTAAATTTGTCAGCAATCAGCATCATGCTGGATCAAAAGGTCCATTGTAATAGTTATAACTCATGATACTTTGGAAGAATTTGGAGAATTATTGACTATATGAAAAACTCAATCGTCAAGGTAACCATCGAGAAGGAGAGATATCATAGAATCATTCCGCAAGATACAGAAATGCAATTGACGGAAGACGATACTTCAAGTAATCGAGTAGTGAAAGTTAGTGATAATGGATCAAAATAAAGTAACAGCGAAGAAAATAGAGGACAAGGCGTTTATTGCTGCCGATGTTATCGAAACGTGAAAAAACATTACGTCAAGAAGATTTTCATGGGACATTGTGACGTAAAGTTAATTTTAATACTAATCCCACCATTGTTACTAGTTCCATTGGACGTATTACCAATGGGAGTTCCAGAGGGGAGACAGGATATGATTGAAAACGATAACATTGCCAGCGTTGTGATCTCGTATTAATATATTAGTGATATCGGTTTGAGATGACAGAATTATACGTAGGTTTATTTTAAGAGTAAGTAATAATATTTGTTTTCTGAATAAGCAGGGCAACAAAGACATTGAGGAACGATCGCCCGAAAAGGAGAAAAGAAAAACTAAAGTGAGAGGGGACGAGCGTAAAGAGCGTAAGATGAATAGAAAACGGGTAAGTGTTATAGAAAGGCGCGACGTTCAACTTAATCCGGTGTTTGGTAATACAGGTGTATGAACGTTTATTCATATGTCTTTAAGAATTCACACGATTTCTCTGATTCATAACATCAAGTGATTCCCAAATGACCAATTAGTATACTTTTGATTGGATCATAATTTTTTCATTGTTGCAATAATCTTATATAGTTTTTTGCAATTAATACAATTTATTGGTCGTATAAAACCATGACATGGATGCAAAACTTTTAAGTCTAATTTTCAGATGTTTTTCTCAATTTCTATTAAATATCATTTTGTGGATTTGAAGCGGTAAAATGTTTATGTGAGCCCAGGCCTTAATTTATATCAGGACGACATCGGTAATTTATTTCAAATTTTTATTTAACACGAACATCCTGATCTATATAAACACGCTTGCGGTGATTAAAAGTGTAGAAATCATCTATTTGATTACATTTTTAGGACAGAGCAGAAGAGACTGCCCTGTTAGAACAAAAAAGGCGCCGAGAAGAACAAAAAGGTAAATAAATCAAGTTGACATACAAAATAATAGATACGCATTTAAAAATTGGCCGCTAGTAGGTACCTTGCCGTTAGCTTTATTTTAAATTTCACAGAATGTATGCACCAGTTTAACTCTTGTTACAATGTGATCGTTATTAAATATCTCTCAGATACTATTAGCGTTCATAAAATAATTTTTATCACGAAGTTTAAGAAGTGCACGCTTTTTTATATTATAATATCTGAAGTTTAAAATTAAAGATAAATAAAATATACTATTTATTATTGTGACTAATTTTAAATCTCTTTCTTAACGTTTTAGCTGTGGTTAAAATGGGAAGTCATCAAAATGGCGGTCAAGAAGATCATCATTATGAGAAATATCACAAAAGAGTAAGTTGTATTATAGGTTAAAAAAAATATATTAAATTACGTAGCAGGCATTCATAACTCTGATAGCTACTGTTTTCTGTGCCTTTGGCTTTAAATATGTATAAGTGTGATTTTCTAAATATGTATAGATTAAGTCATAATTTAAACCCGCTTAAATTTTATTATTTCTACAGGAAAAGTCACCGTTTAGAGATCGTTCGCATGAGGAGTCAAGAGACAAACAATATCCTTTTAAAAAGAAACATTTAATTAAATGGTTCCTTATACCATCTCTTTATATCGTATATGGATAATTTTGCAGCATTTTTTATATCTGTCATGAAAAATAACGATTTGCACAAGTGAAGGTAAACAAAATGTCAAAAATAATCTCTATTGCTATAAGTTAAGTGCATTTTCTTTGAGGGCTATTAATAAGGGCATTATGTAGTTTAAGATGTTTTAGCATCTCGTCGACGACGCTTGTGATGTGGATGTATTCGAAATTCTTGAAAACATCTTTTAGAAATGTTCCTTTTCCGACGATGATCGTAATTATTAATATGTGCACTACAGCCATTAATAAAGTTGTGAAGTTTCAATAACTGTTGTATAATTAAGATTCTAGTTCCGATATATGTGAAAATCGCATATATTTTTATCGACAGATTGGCGGCTGGTTTTATTACGTGGTAAATCTATATTGCGCTTTATGTTTAAAAAATGCCACCTCGCGACATTTAACTTTTCGAATAACGGAAATCTGCCAAGTTCCCATCGACATTGTGATATATTGATTTATATTCCAGAAATATATATCATAATTTCCTTAACTATCTCTATACCAGACGAACAAATGAATCAAAAATAAGACGATAAGCTGATTTACTGTGTGGACGGTGTGAAGCAAAAATTTTATCGAGGTCTAAATAAGTTGACACGGCAAGAATTTTCTTGTTCTCCAATGAATAAATAACGTGTTCTAAATACCATCTCGCTGTATTATTTTTTTCCCAATCGCAAAATGATAATAATCGAAGAACTGTTGAATTATTAATATGAACCTAGCAAATACGAGGATGATCCAGTGAAATTCACACGCACTGTTGCTGATTAAGTATCAGATAAAGGGAGATTTTGAAATTTAGGTATAAACACACACCACTTTAGACATAAATTTTATAAACATTTGTGCATGTTCGACTACTAAACATTCTATGTCTAGGAATAATAATAATTGAATTATAGATTATTAATTGGTATTATAGATATCAAACGAATTGTTCACTCTTGCTAGGAATGTCACTTAAAATTAAGCATTTTGCAATATCTGTGCTGTGAGTGAATATAATGTGACGGGTGTCAAGATTTATTTGACTACTTTGATTTATTATAATTTTTCATAAAATAACATTTGTTATTACGGCGGAATTATATGAAAATTGAAACAAATTGAAGTACAATTTCAGTAATTTGTTCATGTGTACTCATAGATTCGAAAAAAAACGCATACTCGAATGCCTCGTAAGACCAAAAAGTTACATCCTGGCTAGTTTTTTCCGCGACAAAGTCAAAATAGTAACCGATACCTTTTATACCCCTAAAATAATATATATAGGTATTTAATTATTTGGATTTACTACCATCGCGTTACAACTATCATAACTAAAATAACTCAAGCATTTTTTGCCTTTACCATAGTCGCCCATATTCTTTTACAAGGTTAAATGTTATCCTTATTTCGCGGGTTGAATCATCTGAACGCTGCTATTTTCTCCAATTCCAAGACGACATATGCATGGTTTATCCATGAGTAAAAGTATTCAGTTTTCGATGCGAAGTATCTATAAGTATATTTCTCACTGCAGTGGCCCTAAACTAAACATTAGATGGAATAAGTCCTAGATACTCATGTTAATGCCACACCCTTAATCAGACTTAGTCAAACAATGAATATCTTATACACTAAACCTATACATAACCTACTGCTTTCTATTCTTTTAATAATTGCATAAATATGTCATATGACATTAACAAATAAAACTAACTATCAATCATTATTATCTAAAAAAGCGCAATTACTGAAGAAGAGGTGATTCATTAATCTTCGAAAATCAATTAGAAATAGTTATACCGTGATACCGGGATCACTACTATGCAGTAACAGAACCATAATTTTTTTCATTTTGATTTAAGATAAGCGTTTTATGGGTTAATTGTACATGTTTATATACAGTTTTTCTAATAATGTTATTAAAAAACTATATACCAAACACTTTAACAGTTCTCAAAAGTACTGCTTCTCAATTTTTGGCAACTCTGTGGAATGTAAATATTCATTGTTTTATTACTTTCTAATCTTCAGTTTTCATCCTCCGACGTACGTAAACCTGAATTATAATGCAAGCATATAATGATTTTTAAGGTTATCAGTTACTATTTCATAGAAAAAATATATTTTACACAAATAATTTCATACATAATTATGGTAATATTCGTTATAAAATATAAACAACACTTAATTTTTTTTTATCTGTGACCGGTATGAATCTTTCTTCGTCACTTCATTTTGTCTATGATCAGTGCTCACAGTACTTAGTGCGAAAATTAAATTTCGATTATTAGTGTAAATAAACAGAAATATACGT
Organism: Oxynetra confusa; assembly: GCA_018239405.1. NCBI lineage: Eukaryota > Metazoa > Arthropoda > Insecta > Lepidoptera > Hesperiidae > Oxynetra > Oxynetra confusa. Next base: position 6,213 of record DVPV01000014.1, on the reverse strand, counting down.
AATATTAGCCAGATAACTCTGTAGTGAACAATGGTTTGAATGGAAAATAGGCTAATCTCGGTGTTTTTGGTGATTTGAGCGGATTTAGTCTCTTTAAATTTTTCGATTCTTTAGGTCGGCCATTTTGATTATGTGCAGTACCACGTGATGAACTTCGTCTGTGTTTTAAAAGACAAATTATACGCATATAGAGGTAGGTACTATACTTCGGCAATTTATAAACGTTATGATTGGATATTATAGACGAAGTCTGAACCAATGCCCTATTAAGCTGGAATATTGCGATTGCTTAAAAATATTAGTTTAATTCCATGTTGTACCTCATGTTATGCGCTAATATTATTTTTTATGTGTAGTATATATTAAACGATATTCAATGTCGTAATGTAAATACCACTTGGTTTTAGGGTTATCGTATTCTCCAATAAAAAATTATCAGAACAATTAACGTGACTTCTTATCACTAATGTATGGTTATGCATGTTTTACCGGCTCTTTCAATATATTTGAATTGGAAAACAAGATATTGCAATGTAACAGTTAGCAGTATTGAAATTCTGAAACTTTTTAATAGCTTTCGTGAAAATATTCTATTGAACGTGGAACTGGTGTTTGATAGAGAAGAAAACATATTAACCCTCCTATCATCCCTAAGAAATTGACGAATATTTAAAGTGACAGAGTACCATAGAGTTTTTTATAAATGACGTTTCACCTTACGATGACGTGGACAAGTTTCATGTTCCTAGCGCTTAGTATCAGTCTTTCGTGCCTATTTGCGTATAAATTATTGATTTAAGATTAGTACATGGTTATAGTATATATGAGAATAAAAATAAATTCATATATAATTTTCGCTAAAAGCACACTGATTTAACAAATAGCCTGTATCTATTAAAGTTATATAATACATAACAGTATATCCATAGACAAGGAAACATAACCTACGAAGTATATAATGCGTTTATTGAGAGTTCATTAAATAGAGAGTAGTAAAAGACAAGAATTTTACAAACGCGGTTTTATTACGTGTACAATTTTTATGAAATTACATAGACTTTAATTTCTGTAATTTTCTACAATAAAATTACTACGCACAGTTTTCATACGCCTTGTTACTGTGTCTGTATTTGAATAGTACTTTTTATGTATTTTATAACTGTTGACTTAATATTGTTAGATTGTATTGTAAAAACATTTTTTTTCTAATAATTTATACCACGCGTGCGTCCATCTTTCAAAAAATTATCAAATACATACTATTAATATGTTACATTTTTATTTGATTTGGTTTAAACGGTTCACGTATCCAATATTGGGTCCAAATTTTCATAATTATTGCCGTTGGAATAGATCAAGCTGTTTCAGTATAGTATCTACTGCCGATTTCGGAGTTTTATGCCGAATTGCTTTCTTACCTATGTCAGTGTTAAAATTATTTATGGTCATCTCACCGTACAAAAATTCATAAAACTTTACAATGTTTTACAAAAAATATTTGTTAATTTAAAAAGCTTTGGTTATAATCTAATGTTGACATGAACAAACTTTCTCATATTTGTATCAATAAATAGTATGGTGGAATCCTTTAATTCTGCTTATAATCAATCAAAACACGCTATTGATACGAAAAAATTAAAAAAAACGTACGTTATTCATTTGTGTGCCAGTACAGCATTTTTTGCCCTCGTTGAGAACCAGTCTTCGGAAAATGATGAACCCCTCAGTCTCTTACGTCTCTGAAAACTTCTTGCGTTACCGTCTATACTCTAAACCAATAGACAAAAAGTGGAACACGAAGATGTTAGATGGCGCGCACTGAACAACAAGCTGCCTGTTTATTTTATTACACCATTTGGCTTTACCGTATAATTGATGATGTGAACTACTACTTCGTATATGAAAAACTGTATAAGTGAAAAAATCCAATAAAACAGTCGCCATATGAACGTAGCCTTACAGTGATCCTGCTGTATGATACCAAATGTCACGTGACACTTTTAGCGCGATTTTAATAATGGGTACCTATGTAATTGATTTCCCAGAAATATTCCTCTAATAATTTCGCTGAAATGATGTAGCATCCATTGTGTTGAAAATATGTTGTGTTCAAAATATATATAGAATTGAAATCATGAAAATAAATTTTTCTCTGGGTAAGGTATAACATTACCAAGAGAAAATCGAAAGATGTCAAATGATACTTGATCATCTCCGTACCACTGCATTCATGGGCGCTGTTAGAATTACGTTCAAGGAGGTTCTACTGCATGTACATACTTTACCATTAACTAATAAAATATAAAATATAGATTGCACATGAACGTTATGTAGGTAAATGTAACGTCAAATTTAAATAGAGCGGGTGTGCCAATACGCTTTGCACATCGAAAACATAATAAACAACTGTAAATACAGTTTAAGCACCTGAACTGGCGCCCATGGCTGCATTAACAATCTTTTTTATTTCCTTGTGTCGTGTTCTAACGCGTGTTTCATCCTTTATTAAACTGTTTATTAAATTAACCTATGAATGATTTTTTTCAGTCCTCATAAGTTAAGAGAACATGGCATGTGGTAAAGTATTCGAATCTGATATAACAAGACCTTCTTATAGATCAAACAATAATCTGTATGATATATTGAAAATAGATCCAGTATCTCCTTTATCAATAAATTACAACAATGATGAATCTTGGAATTTCAAGCCCAAAACAGACAAATATTTTGTTCCGAAGAAGAAAATAAAATTAAAAGTAAAAACTGTAAGAGATATAAGGAACTCGTTTGAGAAAGACATCTATGACACCTTAGAAGCCGACCTGGTGAAACAACAGACCATCTTATTCCAAAAAATTAGCGGCGGTTCATCAAAATATGAGAAAACTAAAGTATTGGCTAAAAATATGCTAAAAAGTGAAAAGCCACTATCCAGAATAACATGGCAAATGCTAATAAACGTTAATCCTGATAATCATGCACATCCATCTCAATATGTATTATGGAATAGCAAATGTATTCGTGTTAATGGTAGTAGAGGAGGAAAATCGAAATTTATTTATAACTATGATCTTGATGGCAAACGAGTGTCTTTGTTACAAGACAGGGGGCTTAAGAAAAATAATTTACGTACAAAAAAAAGTTTGCTAAAGCATTCCTTACATGTAAACTTCAAGCCCGGTCTACTCTCAAGAAAAAAACTGCTTGATGTGTCATATCAAAAATATAATATAGGTAGCGTGAAATTAGTTCCTCTACCAAAACCTGGGTTGAATATTATTCCTGAATACGGCAAAGTTTTAGAACCATCACTAACTAATTTTTTACATAACGTACGCGATGTAAATGGAATAATATCCGAAAAATGGGCGGAATTTGCAGTTTCTACTTTAGGAACAGAAGATAATGGACGTGCCGTGCAGTTAAAGAAGGATTGTTCCGTAACATTTGACTTCAATTACAGATATAATCAACGTCATTTATTGATGCGTTCTGGTACGGATTACTTTGATTATGATTTATTGGAACGAAAAATGAGTTCCACTGCCTTTATAGAAAGAGAGACATGTATAGAAGACGTCAAAGATATTGTAAATGATATGTTAGCCTCGGTTGAAATTAGTTTAATGGAAGATAATGTTTACACCAGAGAAGACTCCCCGAGAGAGATTAATATAGAGGACATAAGTGCTAGTTCCAACATTCATCCCAAAGAAAAAGTCAAAAGAAAAGGTGAATTACATAGACTAGATGTGACTGTAATTAGACTATCCGATGGTCAAGAAAGAAATAATAACGGTGTATGTCGTAAATCATTTTGTAATTTAGGATGTGTTTGTGATTCAATACGCTCACCATTACATTTAAAAAAGCATTGCGCTCGAGTAGAATGTATGTTTGAATGCAAATGTGATTTTTCCAAATATGACATTCATGACCCATTTGAAAATGATATTATACCAGGCTTAGTAAATTTGGATAATAAAAATAATGCAAAGCTCTCTAAAGAGGAACGAAAATTTCATCAAACAGTTGTTGTTTCGGGTGAAAAAAGTATTTTACTAAAATCTCAAAAGCGGAATTGGAGGGCTCCTAAAAAATATGCGGATTTTTATAGTCATATGTCTCTTAAGACCGAAAAGAAAAGTGAACCAACTCTGTCAGTAGTAGATATAAAGTTAAACTGTGCGAATATTGAACCCTGGTGCCTTGTGCATAATTTATATAAATGTTTTTGTAAAGGTAAATTTACAGAACGATTGCCAGTATTAAATGATCCGACAAAATCTTTAGACGACAACAGCAATAGCACTAAATTTCCTGCATCAGAAAATCTTCAGGAAGATTCAAATGATGCTAATAATTATTCAACAGTTAAAAACATTGTTACACGACGGACCAGCCCAAATGTGAATACTATTTACAAAACTAATTCAAGTTCATCATCCAGTGAAAAAATGTCAAATGAAACAATGTATTGTGAAGAACAGTGCGCTAGAATAATGGCTTTCGCTAAAAGAAAATATAGCAATATTCATTATTTAAATATAAATAAAAAAATTGCAGTAATGGAAGAAAACGATACGACATTACGTAAAAGACTGATGTATATTATTAAAAATTATGAAATAGATGATAAAAATAAAGCAAAAAAAGATTCAGTTGATCTTCCTACTATTGACCTCTCTGAGTCTCCAGAGCCCGCTCAAACAAATGAATCATATGATAATAGTCAATACGATTTCGCTAATAATAAGCCGAAGATTGATATTATTACGGGTTTTGTTAATGACAAAATAAAGTCTTGGTTAGCTCCAATTCTGACAGTTTATAGACAGCGCTTCAGTACAGGGTTTTTTAAAAAATCTTTGGATCCACCAAGAAATGGTAAAGTAGCTTTGTATCCCTGGGATTTTATATTACAAAGATATACTGAAAAAAAGAATTTATTCTTCGTTACAAATCAAAAACCATTTCGCATATTCATGGCAGTCGATAGTAGAAATGCTTTATTCGATAACTGTACAAATATAAACAGTATTGTTAATTGTGACAAATATCCATTAAGTGTTAGAAATATAGTTAAAAACAAATCTGATGAATTAAAAGAACATATATGTATACTACGAGGGCTAAACGTTTGTTGGGAACTAGTTGGCACAGTAAAAAAAGTACGAGAAATAAAATCTGATGATCAGGAGAATACTTCAGGAGAATTATCAGATATAAATGAAAGTTTGTCACAAAATTATTCTAAAACCTCTGAAGCAATGGCTGCCGATGATTCTTCGGTTTCTCTAGAAAACGATACAGAGCAATCGAAGTGGTTCATTATGAGTATCGAAAATGATTTTAGTGAAATTCAATTTCATAACAGAGGATTCTTTGTAAAATATGACAGTATAATAAAAGCAATTAAAGTGGCTCGCCTTTCAGAGAAAACCGTAAGGCTGTCTTCACAAAGATCCGCGGATGGAAATAGTGAGCCTCAATTTGGAATATATGCTATACCTATCGCAAATGAATATTGCGTATTTATTGGACCATACGAAAAATATGAATCTTTAGGAATAGAAATTATCAGATCGGGTTCTCATGACCGTACAATGAAAACTAGAGGAATATGGATCACAACTAATAAAGTTGATAATACACAGGTAATTAATAGTCCCTTATCTTTTATGTCGCAAATAAATTTGAAACACGGTCAAGTGTTAGATGATCCATTGAAGGCTGTTCCAAATATTGATTCTGTATCAGGCATTGGTAATAAACGGAAAATCGTGAATCTAGTAAAACCTATAAAAATAGCAAAAACAAATAACTTTTATCATCTTACATCGTCTGGTACATTGAAACAAATACCGGTATCGCCAGAAAAACAACAATTAATATGTAAAACACCCTATTTATTAAATAAAAACTTGGCAATGGATGCTGATGGAAATATTAAAAATGCACCTTTATTATGTGAAGGTTCAAATGTATACATACAGTCAAATATAAACTGTGGTAATTACAAAATAGATGAGAAACAAATTCTGTCTTCTAAAAGGCCAATAGCCGAAATAGCACCTCAAATTAAAATTATAGATGTATGTTCTGAATCCAGGAGTTTACCACCAAAATTATCTACAAAACCCGAAGGTGGTATGTTGATCCTGAAACCCGAAGAAATTAATAACAGGTCTCTTATAAACAACATTGATCGTG
>DVPV01000013.1:0-10857 GCA_018239405.1 Oxynetra confusa | reverse complement strand
ATTTTACATATGATTTATATTAAAGGGAATCCATTTTTGCTTGTAAACATAACACGAGGAATTACGGAAACTTATTACAATATCGAATACTTGTATATTGACTGACACGGCGGATCTGACATGTTAGCAATGAAAGCTCATATGTGCATTTGTGAGTCCACTGCCAGCCACCACTTCATGACTGCCCATTGGTGGTACAACAGAATACGCCTTCGGAACGGTACTCGATATCAAATTCCAGAGAAAATTACTAACAATTGATTTTCTTACCTTAGTTGACTATCAAGAAATTCAATAAAATATTTAACACAGTATAAAATCTGGCAACTTCCGATCGTAGTAATGAACGATCCGACGTCGGTACTGTAAATCAGTTTGCGCACACAAAAAGTATCAAAAGTAAGTAACATATCAAAATGTTCTTTGATCTTCTTATAGCATGACTTGATAAATCGTTGTATACGTAAAACATTTACATTACACGGAACTGTACACAGTGTACTTCAACGATCAATTATAGGTCGTATGTCAACTGGCCAAGTTCCAGTTTACAATGCAATGACACTTGACTTGCTATGTTTCGCTGTAACTGTACCACAATTCGTGGACATGACTATTTACGTATATTTAATGAAAATGCATTCAAAAATTAAGTACAAACATTAAGCAGTGTCAATCGAGAAGATGGCAGGCAGCATACTGTCCGTGGTCGAATTTGAACGGATCTCTTCTACGACAGGCCAACCGGAAGCAGATACTGATGTCGATAATACAATTGTATTTTGTTTGTAACTGCGACTTGTACAGCGAATCTGCTTAAAATGTAGTGTATGACAGTGAATTAAAGCATAATATACATATATAGTGGATTATACCGTGACACGTAAAAACAATGACATTTCACTCAGTCGAAAAATGAGATAGAAAAGGCCAAAAAAATGGTTTACTTACAAATGTTTTTTGTAATATATTACAAATAATCATAATATAATTTTGTCCAATATAAACTGGGAGCAACGATACAAGTATTACGTATTTAAACTAAGCGGAATTTACTTACCTGTTATTAAGTTAGTTGTTTTACTAGTGGTTAGTTACTAAACATAGTGATTTTAGTACTAGCTTGGCTGTTTTAAATGTATTAAATACATTTAAAACATCTAAATACGTTTAAGACAAAGCGGTATAACATTTTGGAAGCACCTCAATATCTTCGAAGGAACCTTTTATTTTTTGCAACATTTTGAAGGCACGATGAGTTCATGCCTTCAAAATGTTGGAAAGACAATGTATGCCACGCAGCTCGCTCAAATTATCATCTGACCCCAAGGACTTGTTCCATCCTGGCGACGTAACGAAAAACTAGATGTAGGTACAGCTCTGAATAGTATATATGTATGTATTTATTAAAATTAAGTCGGTTTCTACAATAGTAAGGACGACCATTTCGAGTGCATCCTCACTGCGCTCACAAAACTGCAGTGCTTATTGCTCTTTTGTACTTGAAATAGTTTGGTAGGCAATGTTAAAAAACGACTTATCTGAAGTAATGTTCAGACTGTTAAATGAATGAGTTTTACATACATATTTAGGTGATTATGCTGTTCGTAGCTTTAAGGCGTTGCAAGTTGTAGTGTATAAATGAAGATAACCTGTTTAAGCTAGTTTAGATGGGTGACCATAGTGTCAAACTTTCACGATCGTTTTAATTTCGTGCAAATTGTGCCGTTCCATTTAAGATTATCGGGAGGTTGACTTGCAGTAGAGTATAAAAATGCTTGTGGCGGTATTATATTTGCGGTCACTACTTCTTATACGGAATTTTATATGCGATATTTAGTTAGCAATAATTTATTTCATAAAATCATTTGACAAGAATTTATTCGATAGTAGAACGAGCGGTTTAGCCTTAACTTTTTCCCTATGCTTAACTCGGCCAACTAACCGTGAAATTAACCTCGATTTCCGAAGAAACAATTTCGTATGGAGTGTTTTAAGTCTTTTTATATATTTTTTTTACGTATAAACGAGTACCGTAATCACGGGATTATTTTGTTTCTGGTAATTTTTTTTAAACAGCAAAAAGGGAGTAGCTTTTTTGTGCAGCCCCTTAATGTTTAATATTTATATGTTATATTTATTGGACTGAGGTCGTAATTTGTCGAGGTCGATAGGTCGAAAGGTCAGAGGCGCTCTTGCGTAAATAAGCGATAACATTATTCAATATAAATTAATTATAATTTAATTGGATTCAAATACAAAATAACTGTTTAATATTTTTGTATTCATTGAAGTTATTTTTTTATTAATCATATTGATTTGTGTCTATATACGTATGTATATGTATATCACTATTTCAAAAAAGATTTTACGCAATCGAATATGCATGGATGTTTCTTTATATTATGAGTTGTTGTGATACTATTTCTGTTTGACCGTTGATTAAGGGCCACGCATCAGAGTGCCGGATTAATAAAGTGTAATAGAATCAGTTAACAATAACACTGTAATGAAACAATTAAAGCACCTTCCTTCACTCTTTTATTTATTGTACATCTCGACTCGTGTTGTGTCCGGACACCCGCCGCTTTGTCTCTTTTACGCTGAATCACCGGCTCAGCGGACCTAGCCCACTTACCTTCTGCTGGGATGTGTTATACATTTATCGATAGAACAATTAAATTTACTATCTGATTATAATAAAACTTGCCACAGATACATCGCTTATTTCCCATGTATGATATATTACAGCCAAATCTCTAGGAAGTTTTAGTTCAAGTTTGTTGTACTATATTTTAATGACGGTTAAAGACGGATTATGTGTATATCGATATCCGGATGAGGCAAGACATATATATTGACTGGTCCGTTGCCGTGTTGGTGCAGTGACTTGCAACCTGATAATTGAAACGGGGCCGTGGATTCCATTCCCACTCAAGACAAATGTGTGATGAACAAGAGTATTTCTTCTGTGTCTGGGTGAAAAAAATATCTGTATATATTTATATGTATGTAGTTCGTCAATCGTCTGGTTACCATACCACAGGAATCGCTTAAATGTCTCTACATCAGAATGAAATGGGCACCTGTGGAGAAGTACGAAGGTATGATTATAATTATTATTTAGACACTTGGGGCATAACAATACAGAGCGCAATTCTTTTCGTGTAACCGGACGACATGATCGTGTTCGTAATCACGATTATCAATCCGTTGACAGTTCCACTGTTGGTCACAGGTCTTTTTCCAGAATGAAATGTGTGAGACAAAATATAGTTTCGCTTAAAACTGTTAATTTTTTTTATATTTTTATTTTAACTTTTAATACATCAGATTGCATGATGTTGTATCTTTTAATTTATGAATTTAACAGCGATCGCTAATGAAAGTGAGTCCCGTATAGAGTGTAATGAAGAGTTTTTGTGCCACAGAACGTCATTAGCGTATTAATATTGATTGCAACGTTCGACGCATCGACTCAATAATGCACAAATAGTTCATTACGCCCCGCACCTGTTCTAACACCATCCATCACACGCTCTATGCGGCGAGACTCGCTGTGCGCAAAATAAAATGTAAAATATTTCAATAGCTGTATAAAATATTTCTAGAAGATAATGAAGCCAGTCGAATCACTTTGTTCTGGCTAGTTGCCCGGCGGCAGGTTGCATGTGCTAACTACATCGGCAGGCTGTTCATTATCTTACAGGATACCTGCTAGATATCCAATTGTCATACCTATTCTTCTTTTTAATTTTATTTTACAGATACTGCAACAATTTATTGTAAACAAAGTATAAATTAGCAACAAAAATATCTACCAAAATAAAAATTAATATGAAATAACGGGCATTGAAACAAAATGTAAACTCAGAGACCGGAAAGGATAATTATTAATTTTACACGTTTTCCATAGTAATGAATTTTTAGCGAGCTAAGCTAATATTTATAACGTGAATAATTAAACAACATTGAAATACGGTTATGCGAGAACATTCATGTATATTTTCAGAATGCTAATAATTCACAATACTAACATTAATTTAATAATGATTCACCGGAAGTTAATATAAATTTGCCCGTTCCGCGGACCGTGAGGTTTCTGTGGGATAATCAGTATTCGCTTTTGTTGTATACTGTATTTCATTGTGCCCGACCAACATGGAACAACTTACACATGGACATTTCTTTGTACTCTGGAAAACTTTCATTTACTCCGAAATGTCAAATGGGCATTTCAAAACGTATGGGATGGTGACAATAATTGCGTTCAAGATGCTGTTATTTAAAGTGGAAACTTAAGAAAATATCATGTATTTAAATTCACGGCCGTTTTCTATAAATTTAACCACATCATACAATCAGCCAGGGAAGGAACGCGTTGCTATCGAAATATTTTTTGCGTACTGAAATGTACTCTGCTTATTACAATTTTTTACTAAATTTATGTCTGTCTTTATTATAATTTTTTACATTTATCACGCCTTCCACCATTTTTCACCTACACCAAGGGTTGTCGTCATCAATAGAAAATGCTACTAAGCATGAAGTTCGCCAATTGTTAATTAACAGTAGAGAGTAAATAATTAAAAAATGCAGCTCATTACGATCGGCGGTTCAGTAACATATAGTTATGTAAATATAATTATGTATATGAATATGTAGGGAAAAATGGACTTTCTGACTAAAGGCGTAACACTTCGCCAAAACCATTGCATTGAATCTTGAAGAACGAAATTGTATGCAGGGATTTTATTAATGAGGTTTTTTTTACAGTTCATTGTTCTCCTTTCAGACTTTTTCAGATTGAGAAAGCTCAGGGTCAAATTCGACTACATTGGTCAAGTGCAAGTGTAGGGTGACATAATTCACAAGACCTACAGAAACATTATTAACAATACTATGTGCGAAAATGTGCTTTATGATATTTTGATTCACCACCATAAATGAATGATTTTAAAGATTGAAATTATTAGGCTTCGGGTTACAAGTCTGGAAACTAATAGCCTATGCTATCTCTACCATTTAAATAACAAGGTTTTCATTTTAGTTCATTAAACGCTATCGAAAGTAAAATTAATTGAATCTTTTGAAGAGGAATTTTTAGTCTGAATATCTAATTTACATCTTTGGCCATTAACTTGAACAATATTCATATAAAATAGTGTATAAATAACAATATGAAGTGAATAAGCATACTGCAATGTTAATATTTAGACATATGGTCAACTGCATTTAACTGTGTCGAACAAAGGTGGCGATAGGTATTGTTTTAAAATGAGGCCGTTGGAATCAATGGCGCCAAATGTTTCCTGAGTACTTTCTTGACTACAAATACAAAAGCGAAATCACTTGGGAAATCAAAATCATTTATTAGTACAAATATAAGTCGAAGATGTTACGAAACATGTTATTTCCCCATATTCTTTGCAGAAATACAAATACATCTATAGTGCGCAATAGAGCTTGTTATGTGTAAACAGCAGGCTTCTGTCTAGCAGTGGAATGATGTTGGCAGTTGATGGTAATCTATAAACATGAAAGGTCCTAACTACACCACATTTACTATAGCACATTTGTTCGCGATAGTATTACAGTCTCCTATGCATTTCTCCTGTAATTAATCAGTGTATGCAATGGCATACTCATTCTACGAAGTTCTTAATAACTTTATCTGTTTTACCAGCTTTCGGAAACGTAAGCGCACTACTTACTGCTATTGTTAATACAAGTCACTAGAGTGTCCATTAAGAACCACTGCGCAACTAATAACTAAATGTTGTTTTCAGCAATATTGGTAGTTGTAGGCCATGATTTTTATTGTATAGTAACTAAGTTACTTAAATTTTTTTCACTTTTAGTATTTTATGTTTACTAACTATAATACGAGGCTGTATTTCATTATAAACCAATGTCACATATAAGTGCATTTGTGCATAACATTCTGTAAATATACTAAGGAATAATACGAATCAGAAACTTAAATAAGAAAGGTGCATACAATAATGCACTATTTACTTTTAGCACTATTTACACAATTGTTCAGTTGCTTTGTTCAATGCAGTTAAATGCATCCAACAAAGCAAGAAGTGGTATTGTGTTTAATTAGGTCATTGGAGTGAATGACCACCTTCGGTTCCTACTGCCGCTTTCTTTGGAAGTAGCAAGAGGTGTCATAAAGGAGTCATTTGTTTACTTAAGATGCATGACAGAGCGAATATTGAATAGAGATGGCTTATATATATTGGTTTCGGCGATTCGTACAAACTTTGCTTAAATATTACTGGTAGTTTTATTTGCGACCATTTCTTTAACTTAAAATTTCAAAGCAAAAAACCTTAAGAGGATTATTGTATGAGTATGACCTGAATTTTATATCGATTGATTCCTGCATGTGTTTTTTATAGGCGCGACTAATATTACACCTCTGAATGTTCAGTCGAGATGCATAGCGCTATGACATTGATCTCACTCCATAGTTAGATTTTATCTACTAAAATTATATTTACCAACATAAGTAGGAATAGTAATAATACAAGCCTTTACTTTTTATAATCGAGTATTTAGTTTGCCATTTCGCCCTCCATAACACAGACATATCTCTTTTAATATATTTATACATATCTACGCGGCAATGCTCTGTGGTTAAATGCGATGTTATGTTAATTATAAGTCATATTGTTGACTAACAGTATCAGCACATCACGGTGTCATTTTCTTTGTGATTATATTACAAGGGCAATCTTAATATAAAATGTATATTAACATCAATTTCAATACATTAATTTATATATGCTTGCGTAGAGCCGGCATGTACACAAAGTCGTACATCATCGAGCTAACAATGGTAAAACGATCGCAAGGAAAACGAATGCAGTTTTAAGTCTGTACTGTGTTTTTGTCAGTATCTAAAGTGATCTTTATATTTTTTGTTCAAAACTATTTTAAGTTTGCAACACCTTTGTAATACGTCAGTATTTATTGTTTAATTGACGAATTAGCTGTTTGTTCAATAGTGGGTATCAATTCAGTGATTTGCGTTATTTGTTTCGCGTTGAAGACAACTAAATAAAGTTATTAAAAATATCGTAATACTCCGACACACACAGCCATCTGATCAAAATTAGACAGTATTTGTACTAAGAAACCGAGACAGCTTATTAACTACAACATTGTGTATTCAAATTAAAATTAAAACAATTTTTATTCATTATACACATAGATACACTTAATGAATGCCATAATATTGATAGTCTTACCTCGGCTTTTTGCGCCCTTCGAGTTATCGTAGACTGAGAGAAAAAAGAGGTCGAAAAAAAATTTCACTATATACATATATAAATTTGTATATGTATATACAAATTTCTTAAGTATGTTAACATTACACTGCAGTAATTTCTCATACATATTGAATAACCTTTGTAAGGTATTATTAAAAGTACCCTATGATTAAAAGCAAAACTAATAATTACCTAACTACAAAATGTTTCAAAGTTGACGAGTTGTCCACGTGCTGGAAATGGTTGGAAATAGACCGGGGACAGTTGAACCGTCTTACTCACTGCGCGTGAATCACCAGCGCCGCTCGATTTGACGGAATCGAATGTAGACTATTAATACTATAGATTTGATTTTTATTATACATCATCGTATTTGGCTCAAGAAATCATCGGAACAGCGTGGTGGAGTATGCCGTAGCAGTGACAGAGACATGCCCAATAGTGGGATCTAAAACATTATGATGATGATGCATTTTCGAAATACCTACTTAGTTTTCATTTATTGAGTCACTCACCCGGTGTTAATAAATTCGACGCACTCGAAATTCCATATAGTTGTCCAATGTATTTGTTAGGCTATTATTACGATTCTTAATATTCGAGTGGCATAAAATGATAAAATATAGTTCTGTGTAATCGCATGATCCAATATCACCTAATATTCAATGTGTTGTTTAACGCAATCCCACTCTTATAATATCACGGAAATCCTTTCGTGTTTATTAAATAGCTTCGTATTCCATTGTGTGTGGCTTTGAAATACTCTGTCGTACTGCTATTTATAAAATCGATGAATATCGTTATGATTCTTGATCAGCGAAAAAAACCGAAAGTGATATAAATTATTAAACATTGCCTTATTAGTAAATTATAAAAGAGGCCTGATCCTTCCGTCTTACGGTAAAATATGGTGGTACTTGTACACCTATTGGACATTGTTTTAAATAACATAACAGAACAAAACCTTTAGATAACCGATATATTAACTGATGATATTATGTACTAATTTCATTAGTCCAATGGTATTTCATTTAGCATATGGTTATTTATTATGTTACTCGTATAAATAAAAACGATTAAATTTTCCTCCGATATTGAATTGCAATGAAATCCTACACCTCTTTGTCCTATTTATAACATAATTAGGTACTATCGTCACCCCTTCATCATAATGCAGACATCGCTATAGTAAAGTGTCTTCAGGACACTGCGCATTTACAGTTTGTCAGTGACTCAGTCATTTGTCAGTTAATTAGTCAGTCATAATTTTAATCTTCATTTTGCGGGGTGTGGAGGTAAATATTTAAGATGTACCGAAATGGATAAGGTTCGCCGAATGGCTTTGTTCAAAATTGCACTTAATAAGTTATAATTAAATTTTAATTGCCTTTGTTTTGTTACAATAAATTACATTTGTTTTTAATATACGCTTACGTAGGGTTTAGCATTATTTTTCAAGTTTTAATTCGTACAAAATATTAAATTTGTAAAATATTAGTACAATAATATTGAATATTGCTTTAATATCGGATCACGTGGCCATATGTGGGTTGCGTCGAGACATCGTTATTACACTATTCATTTAATACAATGATTTGAAAAAATCCTTTTATATTGAAAGATGGATTTTATATCCGTTCATTGATATTTTAATAGGGAGGTTCTCATAAGTGTTATCGAGTGGATAATTTAAGCTTCCACAAAGGAAGTTGTTTACTATATCTGTCAGTAGTTGTCTAATGCAAATCGAATTTCTCTATATGCGGATGCACTACTGCATTATATCATTGAATGAAAACTATTTGCTTTGCTACGTAACGTTCATTCTGATAGATGTTGGCAGCGTTATAAACATACCTTTATTGTATTACGTATGATTATTTTAAGAAATTATCATACTAAAAAATTAAATATTGTAGTAATGCTGTGGTCCATCGTCTTCGGATGTGAGTTTCCAAACTATAGTATACAACTATAGACTTAGGTGTTATCTGTGTTTCAAAATTAAATTATGATTTGTTGTAACGGCGGAGGAAAAATACGTGAGTATATATGTAGGAGTGAGGATTAACTGTAGAGTTATTCTCTAGGGCATACGAAGTCCCACTCACGCTTTGTTAGCATGATACACGATCGCCTTAATCGATCTCATTCTGATAAAACTCGTGGTCAAGTAGATAGAGGGAATCAGTAGCGCGATAATGACTTTACTGTATTTTATTCAGAGCGCAAACTGTCACGTGTTACATAAAAAATCTGAATATATATTATGTAATTAGAACAGTAATATTTTTAACAAAACGCATTTTGACTATAAACAAAATTTGATTAATTTTAATACAATTCTATTGACACCATAACGATTATATTAATGCGATTTTATTCACGCAGTTTGTATTGGTTTTGAAGTTTTTTTATGTGAACTGAGTAGCGAACGAGCATGCAGCAGTTACAAGTGATCGCTATCGTCAACAGACACCTGCACGCAACTTGGAACAGCACTGTAGGAAGCCATTAGTCATTCTTGGCCAGTGAGAGAAATTTTACTACTCTCGAGAACTGAGATGGTTGCCTCTAGTATACACGTGGACGCGCAAGCACGTCCTCTAGAATAAAAATTACACTTTCATTAAATCATTTCATGCGTCCATTCTACTGGCCGCGGTGAATATTTGGGTTTGTTGCATGCAGACACGGTTAGAGATTTACATGTAATTCCAATTTTGTTCTCAAGGTCAGCATCCCATCCGCCGAGCGTTGGAGCGATCTACCATCTCAGTTCTATTTGAGATTGAATGTTAATGTCTTCGGACTGTACTGAGTACTTTAGGTATTATGTGCATAATATACCGAATCTTGATGTGAAATAAAATAAAGACATATAACTCACATGTGGTATAAAATTATTAAAATACGCATGTAAAATTATTGTAGTTTTATCATTTTGTAGCTATAGCAAAGATTTATCTGCAATTGTTATTTCAAAAATAAAACATAAAATTTTATATAAGTTTACAATTAAAACCTCAATAAACTAATTGAACCCTTAACATAGCTTTTAAGAAATTGAAACTTCGAAATTAATTCCCAACGACTTACCATCTACAATCTAGAAAATTTTAATTCCTAGTGCACTTTAAGCCTTTCGTTTGGACAAAGGTCTACGAAGTCCAATATTGTGGTTCCCGAATTGCCCCCTTACAACCCTAAAGTTTACAAGTGCGCGAAGTTTTACGCTTCTGGGCCCAGCAAGTTTTGATTAGACGACTTCAGACGTCCCATACGGTATATTTGGGTGTCGTAAAAATAATGCAGATTCAAATTCCGGGGTGTAAGTGTGAGTTGGTTTTATTCATAAACTGCTTAATGTAACTTTGAACAGGGCATGCCGGGAAAGCGCACGCTGGTATAGAGGCTTTCCTGGAGCACAGTTCCTTTGCATGTATACACAAACGTCAAGCCTCCAGTCTTAATATCGCATATTGAACTCATCTAACGTAAGACGTAATAACGTGTGACGTAAGAAAGATGCTTAGTGTAAAAGAGAGCGTCGGTGTAAAGATGAGAAAGAGGATGC
>DVPV01000012.1:0-10985 GCA_018239405.1 Oxynetra confusa | reverse complement strand
CGAGATCTTTGGCATTGCTAATGATTATTGCCATTTTATTGTTACGAGATGACCGTAGTTCTGTCGTCTCATGAGGCAGTATAGCAATTGCAAAAATTATCCGTTAACGCTGTTGAAACTGGGTAGAAATTTTGTACAAGCTGTCGTTCAAGTAGTTTCATTACGTTGTGTTACAAAGTTGTGAGTGGGCAACTGCCACAAGCATTATCCTTCGTGTCTCTAACTTCCTGTTATGCATGTTGTTTCCCGTTAAATCTTTTTCCAAAAAATAATTTGTGCATCCATATTTATAGCTTTTTTGCTAGAGTCAACTTTTCATTGTGCATTTTAGTATTTCGAGGTTTGTGAAAAACAAACAATTTTTTTTATTAATTGTCGTTTCCAAAAACCGGAAATGAAGAGACAATTATAATTTCCAGGCTAGCAGCGTTGTCTTGTGTACCAAGATGCTTATCATCCTTAAACTCCCGGATTCGACTTCTGCGATTCGACTTTTGCTTAGGTGCAAAATCACACATCCTTGACTTTTGTAATTTGGACATGGACTCTTATCAGGCCGAAAAATTTTTGCACGATTTTTGTACGAATATAGTGAATACACCATTGAGTTTATTCAGGAGTGGCACCTGCGCAGTGTTGTTAAAAATTTCATTTTTCTCGGTTAAGATGCAGAAATCGATTTATAATAGAGTGCATTATACTCATTTAGAGGACTATATTAATTTCTCTAACTTGGTAAACACTACACTTAGAAAGGAAAAGTTTCATGTTTAAATGGAATTACCAAATATAGAAGTCACAATATTCTCTCAAGCGGTTTAAGTAGCAAAAAGGTAATTAGTATTGGTCGCTGAAAGGTTTGGGTTTTGACTTCTTTCAGTCGAATGGTTACGAACGAAGTTGAGTTTATGTAAAATACTCCATCCGAATTAAATCTTGTATAATTAGTACAGTTTTTTATGGAATTAATTGTAATATATTTTTTTCTAAACTATTGTATCGTTATGAAATCCTGTTATGAGCAAGGCGTCAATATAGATTTTTTATCTATAATAATCTTATGAAAAGCAAAATTAACATTTTAAATATTTAATTAAATTGGTCCTCGAACTGGTTACAAATACTTCGCCATAAGATTCTATACAGATTATGACATATTTGAGTCAACGTAGAAAAAAATATAATAAGAGTGGTTGACAGTTTAGGCGGCGGTAGCATACATTGAAACATTAATACGTAAACAGACTCTGTTGAGATGAGACACGTGATAATTCGATTGCAAAGTCGTGAATACGAACGCCATGCAGTCTCATACACAAGTATGATGTCATCGTAATAGCTATGGACGCGAGCGTTTCGTATATATATATGTGTATGTAGACATGTAATTTCCATTACGAAGTTAATATGTCACACACGGCACTTTGTAGTCTGTAACAGTTTAAACTTCATTTACTTAGTTTATGGCGCCGGTAGTAAAATTTAGCCGTCGGCCTTAACATATTGACTGCCGGCTTACCGCATACGTAGTCTCATACGCTTCACCTGTGAGTTTTTATAGTGTTCTGTTGTCGAGTCACCTGATTGATTAGCATCACGTAAATTATATATCATCGAACGTAATGGAATTAGATTTTTCTTCTCGCGAACGATGGAACATCAGATCATGTTGATTTAATGTAGCTCCCGTTTAGTCTAGCACGTTATATTCAACACTTTGAAACGAAAGATTGAAGACAGCCGTGAAAATCGTTTTTGGAGCACTAATTATGGCTTCACAGTGAATGTTTTAAATTCGAAAAGATTCATTAACATGTTGTTGACTACGGTATAAATAAACATTACTAATAATCGTATATTATATAATTAAATCGCAAATAATGTCATGTCATTATTAAGTTATCATTTTGAAGAAATACCTACGAACTCATGTAGTATAAAGAATGTTAAAAATTCGTCGTAATATTACTACATCGATCACAAATACTACCTACGTATGTCTAAATGTGTAAACATTACTATTGGTTTATGAACACGTTGGACTTCCCTTCCGCCTTTTCGGGCGACTTACTAAAAATGATTAGCATGTATAAGTACCATTAAATATTCTGACATCCTAATATCGCCTGTTCTAAAAGTATAATAATAAGAATAAATTACCTGTGCTCCATCAGGCACGAGAGGTAGTTTGAGTCAGGTGGTATTATATCTGTTTCGGCATGTTGAAAGGCGATATTTATGTTACAATCTAAATTAAAATTTCCCTCTTTAATGTATAACGCACATGCAGTCCAATTAACATAACAATAAACCAAATCGAAACCAGGTCGCGGCGACGTAGTAATGCCGACTACGTTTCTTAAACTGTGTCAGTGTGTTTGTATACCTTATTAAGCGGCGTTTGAATATCGATTACACTAATTTTTACTCACTTGGAAGCAGGCCGAGAGGCTCTCATGTGATTAGTTCTTAACTGAAAATGTGTATAATGATAGATGTGGACATTATGATGGTCTGTATAAGTGGAAACTCTTATGATTGTTGAAAGAAGCAACATGGACAATATGTAAAAGAATCAGCTATCTAGTGTGTCTTAGAAAAATACATAAAATTTCACCACCACATTTACATTTTATTGATCTTTAAATAAAAGAAATTGAAATAGTGTTTTATTAATGTACCGTTGGAATTGAAAATGGTCCAATAATATCTAACAATAAAAAGTATAATACGTAAAATACACATTCAAATTGATAAAATGTATGCGTTTATCAGAACGTTTATAAATTGATAAACAATTTTCATTAGTAAAAAAATAAATTTCGTAAGTAATTATAATTTATTTTATGAACTACAAGAATTCGTTATTTTCTAAATGCAATAAGGTGTTTGCAAAATCATCTGTTTGTATAAAACTTGTTAGGAATATTCGAAATGGTAAACTTACGCCACCATATTTCGATGATGTTCGAAAAAACTATCACATTCTATCGTTTCGTTTTCATTACAATACAAATCCACAGGATATTGTTAGCTTATTTAAAAATGATATCTCGGAACGAACCTTATTTTCCGAGCCTGCCAGCGTTTTTCTAAAATAGCGAAGGTGCAGTTTAATTTTGTTTAATTCATCGATTGATTGTAGCGGTCATTCTTTTTGAAGCAGATATTTTTAATATTATAAACAGCACAATATTTTTAGGAAAACAATCTGTGTTGTAATATTATTTGGATCAAGTGGGGCGCCGCGGTGGAGATATCTATGTCAAACGGGGTACTGTTCACAACTCATGGTTACGATCGTGTATGGTTGTGGTGGTAGTGTATTTTTTACTGAACACGTTAGTACCGCACGGCGTTTTGTAAACGAACATTATATATTTCTGTAGTTTTTATTTCATGCCCGACGACCTTATTACGTTACCCTAAATATTCACTGTACGAATCCGAATTCCGTTGTGATACTGACATTGTGAGAGATATTTCCATCGACATGCACGACTTGTGAACGGACGTGCTTTTCATTTCCTGTGTAATAGTGTATTCATTTTGCTCAACTTCAAATATCTATGTATGTATGTATATCTTACTACTCGTGCGCCGCGAGCGTAGGAAATTAGGTAACTAAACGGTTGCAGAGATGCTAGTGGCAGGACGAAATGCAAAATTGTCGTTGTCGAATTTTGAATAAATTCTTTTCGTATTGCGAACTTGATTTGGGTCGAAGTAATTTCCGTCTACGCCTCTCAGTCTCATTAAGTGAAACTCTCATTAGTAGGGTCTGGCACGTCAGTATCTTATATATCATGGCGAGTGTATATAATTTCATTTTCCAACATCCAGACGTATTGGCGTCACTCATAATTAAGAACAACTATTTAACAAGGGAAGTTTTGTTTATGCATAGACATACATGTATATAAAATAAAGTCTATTAGACAAACCGTCACTGGTTTGTCTAATAGACTTTATTTCATTTTTATATTATTAGAATACATTCGTATCCTGGCAATTATGCAGATGGAAAATCCTGTCATTGTTAGTCTCATGGGGCTGTACTTAGTTGATAGGCGAAGCAGATTATACAAATTGCGGAACGATAAAATGAAAACAGCAAATGTCTTATTACTCGTTATATTTCTATAGCGTTCTATCTTTCTATTTCTACTATATTCATATCTATATGTTGAAGTTATAAACTATATATTATTTATAAATGTTAATCGACTGTGTATTTCTTTAAGATTGTATTAAACATGTTCTTGTTCAAATCATCTTTAATATTTTTTTTTCTTAATTGTATTGTCATAACAAGTGAAGTACGCGTATGTTAGTTGAGTTAGTGTTATATATTGTGTTAGTAGGAATTTCTTAATTGGATACAATTGGAAATTATTGACTACATGTTAAAGTTTCAAAAACAAGTTTCCGTTTGTTCCTGTGAGGTCGCTCTAGTGAGCAGGAAAATCGTACATCCGCTCGTCGTCGTCCCCGCGCTTCGACGACGCACATGCGACGGACGGATGTTTGGTTGAATACGAAGAAACGGGATACAAATGGACAGAGGTCTTTATTTCGTATGGATTTTTTAAATTTTTTGAATAGAATACAAATTGCACTCGCAGGATACACATTGAAATTGTTGTTGGCTATATCGTTTGTTGTAGTATTTTTTTATATAACAACTTTTGACAAGATTGTTACGATAGAAAATTACAATAGAGTTATATTCACTCATGTTTTACAGCTATGTGAGTTTTACCGGTTTTATAAGCATGTATTGTGAAAAGGAGCGCTCGTGTCACAAAGCCCAGTAGTCACGCGATCTGTGAAGCAATTTACTTACAAAATTTCAAACATACTCCATAATGATTGTAGGAAAATAAATTTTATTCGCCGTCACAATTTTACTGAAAGACTCTCGTTGAAAGCAGGTTCCGTTCAAACCGCGTATTGTGTAGACGAATACGGTTATCCCACTTTTGTGGCGGTTGCGGGAATGATTTTCTATTGAGTGAATATAATTTTGTAATCGATCGAAGCTTTTGTCCATCGTGTCCTATTATCAGCAATGGATTATCGATTGTCGCTTTAGTATGTATGCCTTCCATTATTCTATTTAGTGTTGAATACATGATTCTGTTCGAACGTTTTACCGTTTCGAATTCTAGTACCAATATTGTCATTAACATTATAAATAACATGGTTTTATTGTAATCCATACGAATTAATTTATTACAAACACACATCCTGACACAGGTATAAATTTACTTGAAAGGATGTCCCCACATTGGATATTATTGTAGAAACTTGTGGTGCAATGAACCATTTTTTTCATTTTCACTTTTCATTTTTTAAACAATCTGGACACACGCGAAGAGACAAGTGGCAGGTGGCATGTCATGTGACCACGTCGTACAAGGTACTGTCTCCGTCGCGGCACAGGCACGACGCGCGTCTACCCACACATTATTAAAGTACAGGCGATTTAAGCAATTGCCATTGTAATTGTATCGAGCCGGTCGCGCAGCGAGACACGCTGACTGCAAGCGGCAGCTATCAGACCGCTCTTTGTCCGAATTTACACTATTTAACTGAAAATCTTCACCAGTGAATTGTTTTGTATGGAAATGAGAACAATATGATAGTTGTACTTCGTTGCTTAATATACGGGTTTATTTTTGCCTTAAAATCAAGTAAGATAAAAACATCTCGTGTGTTTGGGCCGTTACTGATCATGAATGGCCGCAGTCAGCCTTTACTATTTTCTTCGATTTAGTTCCAGACACGTGATAATTATGACGTATGTGATTTATACAAAACGATCCACGCTTGATTCAGACAAGTAAAGGCCTATCATAAATGAGTTATGTTAGAAAACCCAACTACACATGTATATTATAGATGAATAAAATATGATCAAATATCACTAAATTTATTTTAAACGTAATGGCTGATATATTCACTATGGAAATACAGTTCATTGTAAATATTGCATCCCTTAAAAAGATAATCTACCATTGCTTACTTAATAATTACTTCCGAAATATATACATTAGCGAATTGTATCATAACCGTATTAAAGTTAACAAATTATAATCAGGCTTATTATATATTCACTTTTAAACGAGTTTCCTTTTTCCAAAAAGACTACTGTGTTTCGTTTACGGATTACTACAGATAATAAGGATCTCAAAGTGGTATTAAAACGTCAATCTCCTATACAAACACGCCGAAATATGAAAGTTTGTAATGAGATTTTTGTTATGGGACAAACGTTTTTTTAACGAACGCCTCTTAGTCGTAATAATTTTTTTATGGGCTAATGATGTCTCGTAATAGGTTTTTCTACGACACTCGCGTTAGATTTAACAGCGCCAGTGGAGTACTTTCTATCAATTAGATATCCGTGACATGTGTTTCGAAGAATTTAGAAGTACTTTCTTGGGTCGCATATGAAACGTGTCCCGAATCATATTCTGAGCCTGTACAGTTGAAGGTAATATTACCATGGCTGTGCTTTTAACAGATTTGTTTTAAAATTATTTGTCTCGAAGCAATAGGTCACTCAATGTGGTTCATTGATAGGTTTCGAACAGTGATCTCTGTAATGTTCGGCGTTAAACAATGAGCGTAAAACAGTTATGTATTATGGCTTTCAATAATTAGTTATTACTCTACGTTATAGATAAACTTAAGAAATTCCGCCGATGAAAGACGATAATACCCCCTGTATTAATTGTATTTTTTTTGATAACACCACGTACGACTGTTTGTTTCATGTATATAAGATAATATAGACTTAAAATACAATAATAAGATACTAAGATAGTATTTTCTTTATGTTTTAAAGTAATTTTGAGCTAAGACGTAATTGTATGGTTTTTGTTCCACTGCACTTCAACTTATCGACGGAACGTTGGTGACGAACTGAAATGCAATGTGACGTAAAATTTCCGTAAAAATGGTGCCACTCAGCCGATTGGATTCTCCATTTTACATCCATAATGGCAATGCACAGTGAGTACTCTGCATTCGAGATTCTATGCAAATATATGTATATAAACGCGAATTGAACGAGCGGTCTCGTCCGCCCTTATGCTGAGGCGCGGACTTTTTTAACAAAAGTTTCGTTGCGCAAACGACAAATATCCGGATCCAATTTTGTACGAAATGTGTTATGAAACTCAATTTCTCCGTTTGGATAAGAATGTACTGTGTAATTGCTGTACAGAGTCAAGCTTCGCATTATATTATAATAGCGTCTACAATGTGAGAACGTCGTCTGTTCGTTTTATACTGTGAAATGTTAGTTATCGTTTCGATAAGTTAAGATAGATTTTTGTTAAACATTAATTATAATCCCAGCTTGATTATTGTAATATAAAAAAACACTGGCAATAACATCGCAAGAGGGTTATTACGTTAGTAGAACAGGTGGGGCGACTACACAAAGGACAGCATTCCACCTGTATTTAATATACACGAGTGCGGCGAAAATTATAAAAAAAATAGTCTTGCATGTTATTGAATGGCGTTCCGCAACAAATAATCGATGATTGCGCTTGACGAGTAAGAACAAGCAGTGAAAGTGTCTGTGATTGACTTCCAAACTCGTATGGTTTCGGACCGCGTGACCATGAACTCGAGCCCAGATGAGCATCCAAATTTTTATTAACAACGATCACAAACGTCGAAGTTGTCGCCGACAACAATCAGAACATCGCGAAACAGATAACACACCACAAATAAGTAACGGTGCATTTTCGTCAGAGTGTTATTGTAGATAATGAATGATGTATGGCCCACACCCAACTCACCTTGTGATACACATCCATGAGGACGCCATCCGGCAGGTATCGTAAGTCATTTCGCTCGCACTTACATTTTTGCAAGTAGTTCACTAAATTTGTCAAACACTGTTCATAAAGACTATCGGGTATTTTATTCACGCGCAGCGATGGCGACGCGTCAGCCATTTTGGCGAGGTAAAATAAAACTCTTTTCATTTCGGCGTGCTTTGACAGCTCGATTGGAATCGCACGAAGTTCAGGTGGTTGGCTCTTATTTCATTGGCTGTTAAGCTCAACTGATTGAATTCTATTGGTCAACTTAAAATTCAAAACATAAAATGAAAATTCTTGTGGCCCTTTCTGCCACATGCTTATAGTCATGTGATAATAAGCAAAACAAGGCCTAAAAGAAAGAGATAAAAATATGACCCCATCGTTATTTTTAAGTTCAGCTGATAGGCGATGATTTGATGATGATCGACAACGTTTGGCCTAGTCGAGAATAATGCCAGCTAGAAGACGCGCCAGCCCGATAAACTTTAAGGTGTAATGAATTTGTCACTTCAATATATAGAGGCGCATATTATCTTACGCAAACGGTGCTTATATCACTATCTGATTATTAACTTTCACGTGTACATGGTGATAAAAAAGAGGTGTACTTATTGGGTTGATATTTTAAGATATGGAGCTTATGAATACAGGTTGATCGAACTATGAAGTTTAACATTTTTTTTACAATCACCCCTGGGATCCGCTTCTAACAAACAACCCCTTATATATTTATAGCTCGAAAATTTTTCGTTAACTGAAAAAAAATACGTTATTATTTATTTTATTGTAATGTATTTTATATTATTGGTGATATTTCTATTCAAATGGGTATAATTAAAACCCATAATATTGAAATGGTCTTTAAATAATAATTTACTTTCAAATTGTGTCATGATCGGATGTACCTATATACCTGCTCCATTAAAGTGCCGGATGCAGCTGTTTAATATAGAAGTAAATTTAATATAATATTCGTATTCTACATTGTTAATAATAATGAAATGGTATCACAAATCACATTTAAAAATTATTAACTAGAGTTAGATATTTGAAATTGAAGTACCTATCAAATTACTACTTCAAATCAATTCTACTTTCTTATGTATTGTTAATCAAGTAGGACCTTTAGTGTTGCTAATTATACTCCGAGCTTTATATTTTCAAGATCGATTCTTATCATAGTACACGAATGTAACACATTACGTAAACGATATCATGTTCGACATGCCTGCTAATAATTCTAGATATTTACGTCACATGAAAGATAGAGAGATTATAATACTAGAGCGATGCGCCTCAAACATATCGATATTTAAATATTTACCTCGTTAGCCAAACAATGAAAATCGTCCATCGACTCTTTGTTTAATTATGTTCATTTACTTTTTGTTTTTGGGAGTGATTATACAACTCAATACACATCTTAGTTTTTTTTTGCATTTGTGCAGGTTTCCTCACGATGTTTTCCTTCATCGTTACAGCAAGTGATATTTAATGTAAATAATGTATGATTAACCTTCTGCCTCTGAAACCCTTCATTTTTAATTATATCCAGCAAAACCCTGTAAAAAACTAGTCAATTTTTTTAGGATTCACAAGTATGGCGAGTGAAGTTAAGGCCAAACTTAACATTTCAGTTACTCGATCATATTGTTTACTATGGTTTAGTTTGTTCTCATTGACCAGTCGCACTCGACTGCAATACCAATACTTTATTAACCCTACATACATTTTTGATGTAATGGCATATAACAATAGCATACTGTTTATGATGAAATAGCTTCATAAAAAGGATTGCAATTATCTTAATCCCAAATTGTCAATGTTTGACGATAATGTAACTAACAGGGCAAAGAAATAAAAACTGATATCCATTGAATTATTTATTATAATGAAACTAAACACAGTTATTCTAACAGATGAAACAAGAAAAGATTATTGTGTACGGTACTACTAAACTAATTACTTTAAAGCTTGCCTAAGCAAATTAAATGCTCTGACCTTGTCAACCCTTACACAATCTGAAATTCGTACATCCTGTGGAACCCGTGAATGCAATTAAATTGTCTTGAAATACACAAATAAAACTGAAAGATGTTTTTTCACATAAAACTAATAAGTACAGAATCATGTAACTATTATAATGAAATTGAATCTAGAAACTATTTTATACAATATTACATGAACATAAATCATGTGTTTATGATTCAATTTATTTCCAGAAAAAAATCATAATCTCTCCATGCACTGTTATTTGAAAATTCTTATAGATTGAATGGGCATCTCAAAGTAATCCCGTGGCAGTCGCGGGCCCCACAGACAAGCCCGTCCTCGGTCCGCGGCCGCTACTTGCCGATGGTGAATTTGGACATGGTCTCCAGCAGGTTGATATAGGCGGCGTGCTCATACGCCGTGCTGAAGTCCGACAGCTTCTGCACGAACTCGTTGCTGATGCCCTTCTCCTCAAGCACATTCATCAGCAAGTCGTAGAGGTACTGGAACATGCGATTTCTAAGTGAAGTTTTTAGACATAACTTTTGCAAACATTTCTCAGATAATAATGTGAAGTAAATAAATACTCATTGACAATATACAAATTATTATTGTCAAATGTGGTTCTTTTATTTTTTCTTAAATTAAGTGATCTGATTGAAAACAGGGCAAAAAATGATTCTATCAGACAACAAATTAAAATAGATTTTGGAAATGCAATTACAAAATCAATATTGGGAAAGAATATAATTAATCAACAATGAAAATAATTTGCTATGCCAAATATTTTAATGCTACCCAGATGTCCAGATTAAAAATTATTACAAATTGATTTTTACATGGAAAGATATATGAAATCATTTATTAATTTAATATTTGATAATAGAGCATGTTAGCCAAATTCCCGACATTAATCTAAATCAATGAGATTTTTTTGTTACTTTCTAGTTTAGGAAAACAATAGGAAATGGTGGAAAAATTTACCTCGCAAATTACTCAAAAACGGAAAATAAAGTATTGAAGTAAATATACAAATATCAGCAGCTAATTTAAATTTAAAGAGGACCCCTATAAAAAACAGAACAAATGTCGCATATCAATGAATATTCTTCACATTGTGAAGAACAAACTTCATGTCAATGCTCT
>DVPV01000011.1:0-11086 GCA_018239405.1 Oxynetra confusa | reverse complement strand
TTTATCCTATTTTTGGCTGGACGCAGAAATTTTGCAATTCTTAAAGACTGAAATGTTTGCATATAGTATACAAGTAAACCGAAAATCACACCCTTCAGACTGAAATATAGATTGTATTGTAGATGTAGTATTGAAATTTCACTGGCCAAGCCGTATACAGGTTTTTCCACCTACTAAACACAATTATTACGATTTGGATGCATTTAAGCAGTACTTTCAATCACTTAAATTTTTGAGGTCTTCCATTAGTCTACTACTTGAGAAAGCCTGCTGCAATCTATAACTGAACACCATCACAATATTGTGTATAAATAAATCATTTTTCAAGGCATTCTTCTGGCAATACTGGTTTATTACCCTCCTCTTTTTTATTTTCAATTAGATGTTCAATCAAGCATTTCATAAGCTCTAATTTCTTTTTCAACCTTCTCTTGCTCTGCC
Source organism: Oxynetra confusa (assembly GCA_018239405.1). NCBI lineage: Eukaryota > Metazoa > Arthropoda > Insecta > Lepidoptera > Hesperiidae > Oxynetra > Oxynetra confusa. The sequence goes on along the minus strand of DVPV01000011.1, from coordinate 10,645 downwards.
ACATGAGATTGATCTTTCTTTTACGGTTGTTAGCAATGATCTCTAATCTCCGTACTTTGTGTTTGAGTTTGATAACCTCCTCTGTATCTGTGGATTGTATGTCCACTGGCTGAAAGTTGGATATAGTTGGTGTTGGCTCTTGACAAGGCTAAAACCGAACACACAAAATGAAGGATATTTTAGAGAACTCTTTAACTGAACATTATGTTCAAAGTAATTTTAACACTTAAAAGTGAGCCAGTATAAAGTAAGTATAAAGTATAATATAAAATTATCACATAAATATTTGTTCTGGGTGAGTATCGCAGCCACAACACTAAATTCATTCGAAGTTGCTAACCACTGCACCAACGGGGCAGTAATAACATAATCATGCTATTAATAAAGCTATTTTCTATTATGTGTGTGCAACTGTTGTCATGCCTTAAGCATGCTGCCAATAAGGTGACAATGAATTTAAAGGCACCGATTAAATATTATCCCATAGGATAAATTTTATGCCAACCCTGAGCTTCAATGCTATATTGTAAATTTTTATATTAACTAACTATAGTTGCTTAATATATATAATTGGATTATGGTTTTAATGGACACTTACAGAAATATTAATAGTGGGTACTGCGTCTACACATAGTCTGCGCAACCCACTTTCGGTGATATAAAAATCTTTGGTGTCGAAATGTTCTGAACACACTGCACTTGACAATGTTGACGACCATTCGTTTTCTTTATTCACTGCTATCTCCCATTGTCGCCGTCTCTCCTTGTCACGAGGGAATCTAAAGTACATATAATTTTATAAAAAGCTTTGAGGAAATTAAATTCACTTGCAAAATATCTATGTACCTGTGAAACGTAATACCGTCTTTATTCTTCGATATTTTAGCTGAAGTGTTCTTGCAATTCGCAATCGAACAGTTAACCATTTCTCTATAGTATATATAGTAATAAGCGAATATGCATTTTTAAAATATTAGATTTATACTGCCTACATCAACTATTCCATTCATAAATCCCACTTCAGGACTAATCTAGTTTATTAAACGCTGTCAGAACTACGGATCAAAATAAACAAAACGATTCAATGAATGATGCCATGCAAAACCTCTAAAAGTATAACAGAAATAGCATTTCCCTAATAATTATAAAAATTAAATTGCAGCATGTTTCAATTGACAGATAATTTTAGAATAATTATTAGTGTATTAAAATTTACTATATCAGAAATTATTTTCAGCATAAACATATTTACTTGTGGTAACACTAACGCTGATATTTTTTAAATTACCAAAACATGTAATACGAAATATTATATTTTAAAACTATCTAATTCTGGAAATTATTATATGTATTTTTATACTGCCCCGTGGGTGTAGTGGTCAGTGAACCTGACTGCTGTGTGGATTCGATCCCCAGCCATAAAATTGTTTGTTGAACATAGGCATATGTTCTGTCTGGGTATAAAAAACATATCTATATAAGTAAATATTTATATGTATGTATGCAGTCTATTAGCCATCTGGTTATCATAATACAGGCGCTGTTGAGTGCCTATTTTGGGATCAGGAGGCCGTGTGTGGAATTATGCTAAGATAATATTAATATTATTCCTATAGGTAATTGACAATGTAGTCAAGTTGCAATATTTAAATTGTTTATATCGTATTTCAGCATTTAAAAGCAATAGCACATATTCACCAACTTAGAAACCATTATTTTATATTGATGTGTTGTGTCTGAGCCAAAACTTATATATAAATTTTCTAAAAGTACCTACGCCCGATCTAAATAATTATTTGTCATAAAACGATAGAAATAATATTGAACGAAAATGTGACATATGGCATTCTCCCAACGCGTTATTCAAAAGATAATTATATGTCATTCCCTGTTGGGTTGTGTGATGGCTTCATTATTTTTTTAAATTGGAAGCACCTGGTATGGTCGCCACACCTCCATTTCACGCTTCTAATAGAGACATTCAAATTATGGGTTAGTATTTCATTTCGAACCGTTACTGCTTCAATAGTGAAGGTTGGTAATACCCTATACGATTTATCGATAAGAATTTTTAAAGGTTGTATACTAACAAATTGTACCTAACATTATAACAATAAATTGTACTACGCTTAATACAAATGTAGTCAGCCTGACGTAGATAATTTTTTATTCTCTATGTATATTAATTATAAGCCATACACCGCTTAATGTAAGATTTTTTTTGTAGAACTCAATAAAATATATAGATTCTAACTGCCGAGGATAAAATAGGTAATCAATGGAATTAGTACAAAATATTTTATAAGTAACTTAACCTTGATACATTTTTAGATGAACCGAGAGCTCTATCTTGATATATTCATGAAATGTTCTGTTAAGAATTAAATAAATAGATAACCATCACGCCAGGTCCCTAGCGGGTAGGCAGAGAGCACTAAGAAATAAAATCATATAATTTTACTGGTTAACTATTGAGTAATAAATATATTATTGTGCTGAGGTAAAACGTCGTTCATTAATATTTTGGACATTTTTAGTTGCTTAACGAATAAAATCAAATAAGGCATTAACGTAGCACTAAAAGGCAGCAGCCAAATCGAAAAAACGTGTCATTGCTTACATTAAAAATGTAAGCGTCATGGAGCAAAAACTGCCTATGTATGTGTGTATTTTCTGTACATATCGTTAGGGTTAGTAAAGTGGTTGACATGCTATATATATCACACCATTCACATTTCTTTAGTCACTTTTGTTGAAATTCTTCTCTGAATCTAACCAAATCAAAGAATGCTGAAGAAATTTTTGGAAAGCTTAGAAGATTCAAAAAAACCCCTTCTAGGCCCAAACTACTGGATTTTAAAAAAAATGGGCTTAATATTGCCGGAAAATCGAGCAGCTAAATACGCTTACATTTTTTTACACGAAGTCGTAACCTTCTTCGTGGTCACCCAATATATGGAGCTGTACGTTATAAGATCGAAATTAGATCTTGTGTTGACTAATTTAAAGATTTCAATGCTAAGCATCGTTTGTGTTGTAAAAGCAAACACTTTCGTATTTTGGCAAGTCAACTGGAAGCAAGTCATTGATTATGTAACTGAAGCGGACAAATATGAAAGAGATACCAGAGATCGCTCCAAAGGAAAAATATTAGATACATACACGAAGTACTGCCGCCGAATCCTTAACTTTTATTGGGTGCTAGTATTTTTTACTTTCGTAACTGTGACAACAGCCCCTCTGGTCAGATATTTAACATCGGCGAATTACCGTGACGAATTACAAAATGGAATTGAATTGTTTCCACACATCTTCAGCTCCTGGATGCCGTTCGACAAATATCATGCACCGGGAAACTGGATTACTGTTTTGTGGCACACGACATTATGCGCTTATGGTGCGGGCATAATGGCGGCTTATGATGCAAGCACTGTTATTATTATGGTTTTCTTTGGTGGCAAACTGGAACTTCTGAGAGAGCGATGCAAACAAATGCTCGGTAATAATGGATTGGGCATCAGTGACAAAAGTGCTCGAAAAATAATACGCCAACTCAATAAAACTCATCTCCTCTTAATGAAGTAAGTGCAATTGTGTATCCTTTTTCATTATTCTTTCCGTCTGATCCTGGATCAAACCTTATGCAGTTTTAATTCGTTTGTGAACTGTATTGAATTCTTAGTATTCGATGGCCATAATAACATTGAAATAAGTTGAATCTTTCAATGCAAACATTCTATTGTTTTGTTAGCCAAAAACTCGTATGGTATTCTTACCTCTTTCCTTTTCTTGTCATATACCTATAGATTTTAGGGTACAGGATACCTTACACCGAAATGTGACTTTTTGATGCCGATTTTAAATCCCTACATAAAAAGTAATAATTAATCAAGTAGCATTTGTATAAAAAGACAAGTACAACCTGTACTACCCAGGTCATAACTGCCATAAAATGCCTGCAATCTTCACTGATCAAACATCGATACCCATAGTACTCCTTTTACTTCTCGTACGTTTCTGGTTTTAGATAAGAAAATGTTTCAGGTATGGCGCCCGAGCATTTTCTTATCTTCTATCAATGTGGAAATTTTATGCGCAGCAGTTTTTCCAGTCTTCCTCTAACTTTAGACAAGTACGACTCTAACAATCTGTCCTTAACACTTCTCGTTGTTTACTTAAAATCAAATCATTTTAGGTCTAAAATGGTCAATAGACTATACGATGGATAGATACAATTTTTATACGTCAATTTATCATTGTTTTATTTACTTAAATTCAAACATCTGTGCTTCTTAATTTCTTCAACTTTTATTTGTTTACATGAATTAAGGTATTTAATGTTTTTTTTGCAACAAAATTGAAAAATAACAAAAAAATTGTTTGACAAAAATTATACAAAAGCTTTTGCGTATATGACGATAATTAAAAAACAAAAAATGAAGATATTTAAAAGAACGAATAATATATGTTTGTTGACAAACCAATAGATTCTCGCGGGCCAGCGGTTATTGACCTCAACTGCTGAGTTGCGGGTTCGTTTTCCGCCTAGGACAAATATTTTTGGAATGAGCACGCGTATCTAGGTATAGTGTTTCGTAAAAAAGGATTTATTTAAAATTATTTATGCCGTTTTCAAATAACCTGCTTCCGGATCACAGTCCGTAGCTAGTTTGGAGTCATCTAGATCCGTCTGATTTGTGTTAAGAATATAAGAAAAACACAAAAGTGTTCATTGCAGTATGCAGGCAGGTACTTTAAGTAATAGGTAAGATACACATTAATGGCTTTAAGAGAACGAATTAGTGAATAGGTTTTAACTTTTTGAGTTTTGTTCCTATACTCACATGTTTTGTTGTAAGCTAGTCACAGCCATTCCCAAAAGTGTTGCTTTTCAATACATACAGAGGCTTAATTATTATCAATCTAAGTAAATAACATTAATTTGTAGATTGATAGACACAGTAAACACTACAAAGACGATGCACAACGTGTAGTTTGTCTTCATAAAAACCCGGAAATAGTTACATTCCACTGTGACTTTAGGCTGTTATGAAGTTGAATTATATTCCTAGATAGAGTCACACTGCAGTGATGAGTTGATATTATACATTAGTGCATAAGTACTTGATGTTCCACACTTTTTGACAACAATATATATTTTGACAACAAGCTTTTAAAACAACAATATATATTTTCAACAACATTCTAAGACACTACAATAATTTATATTTTACGTTTGTTAAAACACCTCATTCATTATAATCGTATAACGGTAAAGTAGTGTATGAACTTGAAAAGCTACAGCTAGATTACTTACATTATGATCCAAAAACATAAAAAGAACATATTGGTGACAAGGATCAAGTAAGTCATAGTTAATTACTTTTTCTGTCAATGAGCAGTAGTCTGCAGTAGCAATATAGACTTCATTGATTAGAGTCACTTTTAGAAATAAAACTCCTAATTGCTCTCGATTAAAAGGTATAGCCACTTTTCATTGTACCAGCGATAATTACCAGATGCTAAGTTAGTGTTCTATGTATGTAAAAAGAGAACTGATGTCTTTCGCTTCGAGATTTTAGTTAGCAAATCCCATCAATTTTCTTTAGATTGTAGGTAAATTAGTTGCAGTTAAGATATTCGGTTTTAAAATCTATTGAAACTTGTCAATTATTTCTGTTTTGTTGCTCTTCATTTTACCACCCCACCACCATCATCATCAACCCACTGTTGGACACGGATCTTCTTTCAGAATAAGTAGGATGAAGGCGCCAGGCTGGTCAATTATCGGTGGGCGTCAAATATTTAGAATTTAAAATTATGTGGATTGGCATTCAGACAACATACATTTGTATTGAAATAATGCTGTGTAGAAATTAATAATAAATATATCTAGCTATAACCTCTACATATATCTGGAATAGAGTTATATGAATTTTTTTTTAACTTCAAGATTCTTAATACATATGTACCTAATAATGCCTATTAATAAGTTATTTTTTAATTATAACTTTACGATGACGACACAATGTAAATATAAGTAAAGTGTCAGCTTACCAATCAATATCAAAAGTCAACAAATAAAACAGATATATGTAGATGTTATTTAAAACAAAAAACGCATGCTATTTTTAATCTTATGTTTTATCCTATGATACAATAAACATGTACTGTTATTTTTCTTACACTCGTGTATAGAAGGTAAACTATTCAACATGAATTTCAAATATCGATATTTCTAAACTATCCCATCCCGCGAGCTCTTACAAATTAGATAGTTTTATCGGTAATATTTGTAAACGATTATGAAAACAATATTTTTATACCAAAATTACTTTTATGTTATAATGTTTTTGTTCCAGGCACTCCAGGTTGTTCAATTCGTTACTGTCGCCTGTAATGTTTCTGTACGTAGTAATGTGCTCACTGATGCTTTGTGCAAGCGCTTTTCAGTTAACGGTAAATTATATTAAGTTTATTTGTTACTTTAGTTGCACTTTGCATTAGTGTTTTATCTACGAAACTTCAAGTCAGATGAGGAAAATCACGCTAAAGTTATATACAGATTTAACTCCTAAACTACATTCTGAGGTCCAAATGGATGGTAATCAATTATTTAATAGTACAACGAAAAATGTTATATTGTACCTATCAATCTTCGGTTAATCTTCGTCTCCAATACACAATTGCATAATAAAAAAATATATGTTTTTTCAGACTGCAACAAACGCAACACAAAAGCTCTTAATGGCCGAATATTTAATTTTCGGCATCGCTCAACTGTTTATGTTTTGCTGGCACAGCCACGACGTTCTAGTTAAGGTTTTAAACTCATTTATTGGTTTACATTTAAATTTACTTCAAGTATGAGGGCCTCAATTGTTTTAAGCTATCTTGGCGTTGTAAAAAAAATGTGCGGAAGAAATACGCTTACCTTTGATCAAATCAACCTTTGGTAAAATACCGATGAATGTATACCATTAATGCAGTTTTTTTATCAAAATATATATGCAATAAACTTTATTCTTTACATAGAACATGAATATAATAAGGTAATACAAATTAATTTCATGGTTCCAGAGCGAGAACGTAATTATTGGTCCTTACGAAAGTGAATGGTGGGCGACGAATGGCCGACAAAGGAAAAGTGTACTGATCCTCGCGAGTCAGCTGCAACTGAAACACACCTACACAGCTGGACCTTTTACGAATCTGACCCTTTCCGAGTTTATCACAGTAGGTTTAAATTACATGAAATTTGTAGCAGCAATGAAAACTTTTACAAAATGTGAATTTATATCCAACGCCTTCGTACTTCCGCCTCCGTTGGTTTGTAGTTCGCGAGTTCAGATCACCACAAAATATAGAGTTAAGTAACTATTTGAATCATATTTACTTGAGTAGCTGGACCTTTAGTGCAGTTGATAATGACAGGTTCATTGCTGAGCTAAGGGTCGTGGGATCGATTTCCACCGAAGACAGATATTTATGTAATGGACACAAACACTTGTTTTACATTTAGGTATAACAATATGTATAAAAGACGTTTATCAGCCATCTCGTTACCATACCACAGATACCTCTTAAGTGTGTACTTTGAGAGCATATGACCGTCTGTGGAGACTTCCCAAGATATTATTATACATATTATATTATAATAGACTCGAAAGTGATACGAGTAAGTGACATTTATAGTAAAAACCTACCTGGTGAATAAAAAAATACAAGAGAGGTTATGAACAAGTCTAAATAAAATAGATCACACTTGTACTGATATCATATCACGGTGTCCTCGTCATGCAGCATTACCGCTTCCCAGGATGAAGAAGGAAGTCCGCTCCAGCCCAAATTATTAGCTTTCTGATATTTGCACATATTTTTAACAACTTATTCGAGATGTTTCAATCCAGCCGATTAAGATAGAATTGAACATGGTTAGGTGGCCGATCTCCTCGTAGAAAGAAAAAACGTGATGCATACTAACGTCATAAAACATTTTGCTCATTTATTGCGCAATTGTGGGCGTAACATTTACATTTTTATGTCTTGTTGGATTATGTCAGTGCAATCTTGGGGCATGTAAATCTTGAAATACGGTATATAACTTTTTAGTTAACAGCTGTAATGACGCGCTCGTAAATATTGAAACAGCCTTGATGTCATTCAACAGCTTGCATGCATGAAAATCACCGCAATTTATACAGTCGATCCGCCTTTAACATAATGAAATGATAATGCCTAATGCAAGCAATAAATAGAATTGTTTCATTCACATTAGAAACAAGCTTTAAATTCTAACATATGTCGTGCCACTACCAAATTATCGGGCCCTACCTACTTAGTGTTATAGTTTTTTTAATAAAGTCATTCTATATGCTTGATGTTATTTAAATTATATTAGCATTAGGTATCGATTTATTTTCGATAACAGTTATTAATTATAACTTCTTAATATATAATACTTAAAGTTATTTATTTATAATTTCAGATCCTGAAGGGAGCCTACACCTATTATACATTACTACGGAAATAAGAATCGTTATTATTATTCATGAAACGAATTGAAGTAGATTATGTATTTAAAATAATTTATGGTTTCAAAATTTTATTTATATGCTATATTTTAATGTTTATTTGATTAGTGTAAATGGTACCTAGACTTCAACATTTATTTAGTTTTGCACTGTTGTGTGTTTGTAGTAATAAATTATGAAACCCAAAGTTTTATCGTTTTGTATTATTAACATTATCTATGACAGTTTAGATAGTCAAACTCTTTGTGCAAGGCACGAGAAATACGAATGTAATAAGCAGCATTTCTAATTCACTGCAATATACTCATGTAATATAAAAACGCAGTGCCAGTAACATTCGAGCAAAAAAAATCAAACTAATTTTGACTGAAATGACTATCAGTTACTTAATTGTGATTGTATTATGAACAAAATTATGCAAAAAAAAAGTAATTTATTGAACAAAGTAAAACAACATACTTCTCCTGTACTTGTACAACAGTAGAGTAAAGAACTGAAATCGGAATACGTTCATTTTACGTTTCTTTACTCATACAATTATGTGCCGTTTGTTTACCGTTTGTTGTGTGTATTTATACAGTAAAATAGAGACTTCCAAATGCAATTATAAATCGTAATTCTTACAAAAATCTACGTACCAAAGTTTTGAGATTAAATAAACAAAATGTTTATATTTCACGGTCACGTTCCGTTTCTACTCTGCCCGCGAGAGTTCAATAAACTCGGAATGTCATCGCCTAGCAGGCTTTTTAGAAATGTCACAATTGGTTATTGGCTTTATTTGTAGTGATTGTTTAGTGGTTTTTACCTAAATCCGTGTATTATACTGTGGTTGTTTATTTTATTGATATGGAAAATCAAAATCCACAAGAACGAGTCGTGCCGATACAGTATGTTCGTGGCTCGAGAGCATTTCGACAGTTCAAAAATCCTCCTCAACCGCATATGTGTATCCAAGATACAATTAGGGATACGACAGAGAAACTGTACATTAATGTGTTAGGATGGCAGAAAATTGCAAATCCCAAACAGTACTCGGATCCAATACCCTTGTACGGTGGAATGCAAGTGAGTCCAAGTAGTTTTCTTTTCAAATATCGACATATTTTCGTGTTGATATAAACTTATTTTTAGTGGCATTTATTAATTATAGCAAACAATGGTACTGTTTTTTTTTCAGTATAAATCATCATTTTTAATAATTTTGTAATTTAAAAAATAAAACAACTCTGTAAAATATATAACCATCATATACAATGCTAATCATCATATACAATTTTTAGATATTTGTTGTCTTTAGATAACATTGATCAATGTGTTAGTAAAAAAGCTTGAACCTATTATTAATTGTTCAAACATAAATTATTTTTAAATGACACATACAAGATGCAATGAGATAAAACAAAATAACATTATTATATATAAAATAACATAGTCTTTGTATGTAGAGGATATGACCAAAGAAAAAAGCAAGTTTTATTTGGTTACCCTCTGCACAGACAAGCTCAGCTGTAGGCTTATAAAGAACCATGCTACAGTTTTTAGAATACTGTTGTGACTGACCTTAATAGTCCTCAGTGATGCTGCAGTCTTTATGCGCAAGATGGCTTAAAACTATTGGTTTTGTACACTGGAAAGATGTCCGGGGCACTAGAAAAATGGGGCAATCCCAACATCAAAGTAAACATTTTGTTATATCAAATATACCTCTTGGTGTAGCTAACGCATAGATTCCCTGTGACGCTCTGACAATATGTAGTATAGAGCATTATTTTCATGTCTTCCATATCAATCTGATTCCAATTCCATATCTGACCAACCTATTTTCATAATCACACAGCATCCTTCTCTCCATTTCAATATCCATCATCATTGTTGTTGATGGGATGTTGACCCAGATATTTAATTTTATTAACTTTCTTAATACCTAATTTTATTACATTTGTTAAGACATTTACTGGCAATCACAATTATGTACTTTGTACTGCAGACAGTATACATTAGCAAATCTTTTGCAAATCCTAAACATCTCTTTAAGTGATCTAGATGTCAGGCCTTTTTTTTTCGCTGGGGTATGCATTTACACATTCAACGCCCACGGGTATTTGGTC
>DVPV01000010.1:0-11162 GCA_018239405.1 Oxynetra confusa | reverse complement strand
ATATTACGACATTCATTAAGTGTATCTATGTGTACCTTATAATGAATAAAAATAATTTGAATTTGAATTTCATTGCTATTTCTTAGTTTTAACTGATTCAGCAGTGGAATGTCTTATTCGATAAAGATTAATTCTCCTTAATAAACCAATCTCCTATATTAAACTAATTCAAACTCCTCTGTTTACACAATCATTTGATTGTAATACTTGTGCATTACAAACTAAAACAACAAAAATCCATAAACAATGTAATACAAGAACACAATACAGAAATGTATTTAGAAACCCATTGAAAATGACACAATTCCAACCAGAAATACGTCTTCAAAACAATAAATTTGCAATTGAAGCCACAACAGCCACATCGCGTCGGTTTCACAATTTCTTCGGGAATGGAGGCCAAAGAGCGTAAGACGCAAGTTACGTGTGCCATACGCGATCACGATTGTTTCCCATTTAACTCGACCCGAGACACGACCGAGTGTAACGTGCAATACCTAATTATGGCCTCGCCGATCATCACTTCATTCTCACCCCAATAACGGGCAAAATTAATACGCGTTTGAGCAATAACTTTATCATGTACGTATAGGCATTTCGCGGTAACATCGTCGACAATAATTAACCATGTAACGCGACGCAATGTATAGAATACAAAATGAATATTACGGACTGCATCTAACAGGAAACGTGTTCCCTAATGTTTCTTTTTATTTTTTCAGAAGTCTCTTCGCATTGCTCACGAGTAGAATTCGACAGAGACATGCCAAGTAACATACCGTCGGACAATTTATTTCGAAAAAGAGGCACGTCCGAAAATAACCCGTAATACCTCTACCTTATTATTGTTGCTAGTCATTAAGTCTTTCTCAACATTATACCGAGCTGTTTACGTCGAATTTAACGCGCCGTTATGAAAATTATACCAACAGTTATTGTATATATACCGTGCGATTATGTAATTATATATTCATTACAGACAATTAAAAGATATAAGAAGTTGAACACGCATTGTAGTTTTTTAATTAAATCATCGCGCTAGTTCACGTTCAGAGATATATATGAATATTATATATTTAAAATTTAATGTTTGTAATGAATGAAACAAAATCCATTAATCTTTGAACGTTCACATATAAAAAAATTTTTTACAGTCTTATTACTTCACATCACCAAAAATCATTAATTATAAACTACATATTTACATATATTAGCTATGCCTATTGTAGAATTATATTAAGATGACATAATAGTTTTATTTAGATATTTTAATCTAATTGATTTGGCAACAGAGTTTACGTGCACTAAGTGTAGCATATATAAATACACGCGACGATACAGCAATTATACTTACATAATTAGCTAAGTAAATATATACGTTTTACACATACATGAATTGTATCTTAGTGTTCGTAAAATATGTAGATATACCCGTATATATTCCAAATGGATTACACTTTAATGCTCATAGCATTGATAATAAATACCCCAGTCTAGCCTCCACTACTTCCAGCAGCTATCGAGAACACTTAGTCATTATCTAATACACAATTAATAATACTTTCTGTCGTATCCCCCGGAAAGGTTACAAGTTGTGATAGTAAGTATTGAGCAACACGCACTTATATTCGTACCTAAGCGAAATGATACGCGTTTTGAAATCCGAGTTATCAAGGAAATAGTTTGTGCCCACATTAAATTGCACGGCGACGAAACCGCAGCTCATCCCGGACCTATCACGAAAGTATGAGTAACAGATATTGCGAAACCGTGAAATACGTTTAAATTACTACACATTTACCTACTCTGTGTCTTTAAATATAAATTCGAAACATACCTCATCATAATATTGGGACAATTAATGAACGTCTTAATCGTATCGTAAAAATATAATTGCTATCACGGGCTTCTTACAATACGAATGTATGCAGTAAGACGAGAGAGAAAAGCCAGGAAAAAAACCATGGGCAATATTGTTAGTAAGTTTATTTATGTTTATTTATTTTATCAAATTTATGCAAATAAAAACAAAACATTAAAAGCCGCAATATGCCTTTTTAGGGAATTAGTTCAAATTTCCAGGAACCTAGAATTCATTTGGCTTATACAAACAGCCGACTCTTTGGCTATATAAAATATATAATACGTACTTTTTCGTTGTTAAATAGTCTTAATAGCGGTGTTGGCTAAAATAGATAGAAGGGAACATAAAAATATCTCTTTCAGATTTCAAATGACAGGGGAATGAGGCGATGAATAAATACAATCTATAAAATGTGTCAAAGGTCAATGCATCAGAAGGTAATTATTAAGAGAGTTGTTTACAAAGTTACCCCTTATCGTCTTAAACGAATCACAATGCATTGGCGATAGAATCACCGTCGTCGGTGATACTCAAACGGTAAATAATTTACACGCATAGAGCGTCCATTGTTCATGTCATAATTATGTAACGTCTGAATTTTGTAACCGTGATCTTTTGCCGCGACCATTTTGTCTCCGGAGACGTCGATGAAACACGACATGTTGACGCAAGGCGCGTCAAAGTACAATACGAATTCGGCTGTTGCGTAAAACTAGAGTAAGACCGTCCGATTCCATTTGTTCTGTTTGCAAAATTTGATATGTCCCAATGTGCCTAATTTATTATATTACAATGTCCAATTTATATTGCGACGTAAAATGTGAGGGGGTATATTGGTATAATCAGTGTAAAGTGTACAGACTTGTAAAGTGATCCATATAAATAAACAAAAGTGCACGTGCATGATCGATTCCGTGAAAACACTTAGCATAATGATCACACTGTCGATGTGACGGCGTGACGCAAATACTTCTGGGTTAAATATTAAGTTAGACAAATACCTCTATTATTAATTTATTTATTTGTTTCAAATTTGTGTGCTTAAGTTAGTGTCAGTATGTGTGTGTGTGTGTGTCAGTATGTGTGTGTGTGTGTTCGTGTGTGTGTGTGTGTGAGTATTGATTCCTATTGAGTAAGGAATCTAGTATTAGAGTGTGAGTTAAAAGTATTATTATTATTATAAATTTTGTCAGCACAATACGTAATTCTTAAACAGCCACGGTTTCAAAGTTTCGCTGCAAATTACGTTATGTTACTTTTATATGTCGCTTACGATATACTCGTAACTTTTGTACTATTAAAAGAGAACCATGGAAATATTTTATTTTTTTTAACAGGTAACTGACGCTTTTTATATTATAAGGTCTTAAATTTTGGTGGTCTTATAATATGTTGTTTGACTTTGACCCCTTATGGATAGAAAGTAACTTTACTTAAATAAAACATGTATAGATATATGAATTAGTGAATAAAAATTGATAATTTTGGAATTATCATAGATTTGTTACTACAATGTGCAATCGACATCACATTTGCGAATAGTCTAAGTTATGTGGTGAACGCGGTTATCAGATTAATTATGGATGTTGATACTGTAAGATAAGTTTTTTCACTTGCTGACATAGTGTATTATTTTTTTTTTATATAATTTCGCAGAAGAGGACTGTTCGTGGTATTTGCATCGCTTGTAATTCCTTTTAAGACAGTTAAAGCCAAGCTTAAAACATTATTATCACTCTTTGCATTAAAATATATTTACGTATTTTTACAGAATTATTCATATGCTTATTCACCTAAGAATTTACATAAGCTAAAATACAAGTACTAGGTACGGCCATAAATGAGAGTATATAAAATATCGCAACCGCAAAACTAATAACTCATCTGTTATAATAGTGTTTGTAATAATGTATAATAAAATTGCAGATTCAACTAATTGCTTAAATAAAAACAAAACCAATTGCACCGATAAATAATAATTTACATCAATATAATGGCGATATTCATTAACAGTATGTAACGTGTCTTATAACTAAACAAACAATTCAAATTTGATATTGAATTGTTAATATATTTAAATACAGGTCAACAGTTTATCCAAATCCAACACACTTGTAACATTATATTACTTGTAGTAATTGCTATGTATACATATTCAACACGGTGCTTTCTAACTTTGAGCAATTTCGCGTGTCGTCTTCCAATTAGCATATAATAGCGAACGCCGCGCGCAACGAAGGAATTGGAACATGTTGTTACAAGGCGCCGGTTAAGTAATGCCTAGCGCTTCGCAGTATGTTCGTCCAACGCTGGACAGGTGAACGATCGGCGACCATCGGTCGGTTGGTTAAAACCGCGCGGATTTTACTTTTTTTATTATATTTCCAAACTTCATTGTCACACCTTTTAATACTATAAAGTCGTTACAAAGAGCGACCTTAATGTCTGGTGGCATTATCTGCCAGTGAACCCCGGGTGGTTGATGAAAGATTCCGGTGTTAACGTAATGGATAATCTAAATGGGTGGTTCGATTCCCGCCCTTAAAAATGTTTGTATGGCGACCAAATGCATTTGTTCTGTATATGGGTGTTAAAAACGAAATATATAAAGTATATAATTGTGTGTATGTATGTAGTTATATGTGGTGTATGAGTCATCTGGTTATCAAAACACAAGATGGAAACGGTTTGGAAGCAGCTAGCTGCGATTTAAATTATCTGACTAATCAATATAATTCTTGTTTATTACAATCATAATGGCTTCCGATAAGGTTTCAGATAGTGTTGCTCTCTAATTGAATACATAAAATATTAATAACAACCTTTTCCGAAAAAGAAAGATTACGGTTTTTGGAATATCTCTAAAAACTTCTTTATTGTTTAGTCTACGTGGCAATTTTTGATAAATATTTACAAATCTTTCCTCGTCATAGATAAGAAACGTTCCTATCGAATTTAAAACATCATCATGACTGTCTTGACCGACGTCTTCGAGGGTGACTGCCCGCATCAACATTGTTGAATAACTTTTTCAACATAATCAATCACAATGCAGCCATTCAAAATGTTTCGTAGAAACTTTAACAATGACATGTGTTACGATAACTCCAAAGTTGCATTGAAATAAAACAAATTATAATGATAAACATTATGCTGCATAAAAATTGTTTTATGACATAATATGTTTTTAAGACATTTAAATAAACAGCATAGTTACACGCTTAAATTACACTGATTTTATTAATAAAACTGTAGAATTATACGCACACTCCTACACGCACGCTCGCACCACGCATACACTAAAAGATATAGGAAAGAAACGAATGAAATACCTATCATCGCGCAACACAAAGGAATTGTCAATTGGATATTATTCATCGTACATAAAAGGAAAAACGCATTCATTGTGTGCTATGAAGTGCATCGAACTATAATTCATTAGAAGATAATTGGGTAAACTAATTGTATCCTGCATTAATACTTAATTAGTTTCTAAACAAAGTGTAAATCAAATTATGTGTAAACAGATAACACGAGGCTAATATCGAAAAAATCTTTATTCTTTACACTCAGTGAAGGCTGTATATAAAACACACAAAGGTACAATAAATATAGGCGGCCTTATAGTTTTAAACATTTTTTAAAAACATTTATATACTATAGTATTATTAAGCAATATTTTGATATCTTTTTGGCCGTATTTAAAAGTCCCATAGATTTCATCTAAATTCTATTCCGTGATGAATGAATAGTACCTGTATGTCAAAGATAAAACATTATTGTATAATATATAGTTCTCGTCCTTTATTTATTTGTCTACTAATGTCGGTCTACATGGCCACAGAAGTCAGCACCAATGCGAGTCTCATACTACAGTTAACAAAGACATAGCTTAAATTGTATAGCGTTTAAACAGCTCATTTAAATTATCAAACAAAATCGATTGATCCCATTTTCATAAGGTCGCAGCCTTGCATCAAAGATTTATTTAAGATCTTCGAGTTCTCGCCCTGGGCACAAATCGATTAGCATAAAAGATTTTCATCACCCACACGAGCTAAGTATTAATATTTAAATCGAATTATTTCAAGGTGAAAAACGATACGGAAGTGTGGCATGTACCTTGATAATTTTGAATCATTTTTTCATTATTTTATGTTATGAAATTTTAATCATTTAAAATACAATATACTATAATAATTCATATTTAACGTTTAGTCAAATAATTAATTGATTTTCTAAACTCTTTGAACGTGTTGTTTCTGCTTTCATTATAAAAATCTGATAATATCACGTGTAGTTATGAAATTCAAATAATTCGCCTTATCGCAAAGTGCTTGCATTATATCAAAGAATTTCGTAAAAATTCGGTAGGCGATCTAATGCGATACAATTTCTCCCGTCCATATAGACCTACATAGCTAATGTCAAACAGAGCTGAAGTTCTATATTAGATAAATCATTATTGCGTGACAACGCTTGAGGACTGAGTCGGAAAGATTAGTATCTTAGTGTATCTGATTGCTACACTTTCCGAATTAAAACAAAACAATACTAAGTTCTTGCAGTGAATTTTTTGGTGTTAATATACTTCTAACAATAGAGTCCTTAATAATACTTGGTAGGGATTTTAAATTATTTTTTACGGTCTTTATCGCACCATCCTTAGTCTAGTTTACCTTATCATATATCACGGACGGGCTTGATCAAATAGACAAATGTATTACGGTCGCTTTTTGTGCTTAGAACGTTTTTTGTCAGTCAGATCGCAGACCGAAAAGTCGTAGCGCAAAATAGGTGTTGAAGTGATTTAACTTACATAACCGTCTCCGAAACAATTATTTCTTCGTATGTTGCATAAATCGGTTATCATAAAATCAAACGGGCAGTTGCCAAATGAAATCGATTTATAAGTGCATTCAGAAATATGATTTTGACATGTTTCATAAATATAATGATTTCCGACTTATTGCCTGCATAACACAGCATCGCCTGGATTACTAAAAAGTCAATTAGGAATTGAAATTTCTTGTTATCCGTGTATCGTTATGCGATTATTTTGTAAGGGTAACGAAAAAATCGACTTTCAATTGATTCGACGAGTGTCTTTTAAATTATTAAAAGTTATGGCGTAAACTCATTTATTCGTATAAAAGTTGACCGATTCAGAAAATGTTTAAACGTTAAGTAGCTACCAAACTTCGCAATAGTCAAAAACGCGTGAAATATTCAACTCTTAAGCAAAAAGATTTTTCTAAATCGATATAATAAAATGGAAAATTTATTTCCAACAAATAAAAATCGATTCTGTTGAATTAATTCAGGAAGATATTCCCGGTAAAATAATCATTTAATCGTATGAAAGAATATCGGGCACGTTATTTCAAAGGTATTGATAATGTAAGGGCATTGTTTATTTGAAGGGATAGTCAAGTTTATTCGAAGTTCAAGTCCTAAAACTCAGGGCACGTCAACCTTAGGAGGTCGTTTTTGCTCTCGCATGTAAGTGGTATGCATTTTTTTATTATCTACAAGTTACCGTCCAGAAAGATTTGATTTGGAAGTATTCGTTTTCTTCCTATTACTTTGAATAAGCAATTCTTGTTCTTGTTCTTCTTATTACTTTGAATAAGCAATTATTACTTTGAATAAGCAATATTTCATTTGTCTCTGAAACGGCACTAACGATTTCGATGAAATTTTGATTTTGGATAAGGTTTCGAATTTAAGTTTATCTATATGATATATTCCTCGTAATATTTTTCAATATATACTATTTGTTCTTTCTATATCTAACTTCTTTCTATATCTTTATTTCTTCTCCTTTTAAGTATTATATTTCCTGTAATAACGCAATCTTACTCTTCTTATATTTCATATATATTTTATTATTTTGTCGAGCTTAACTAAATATATGTACAGTGGTATGCCGGTTCTTACACAAACACTGAAATATGAATCAAAACATAAATAAATAACACAATACAATATTGAAACATAGTAATGACACACATATACAACTCAACTCAACATACATATTCAACTTTATGCACGCAAACAAAATGAAACATTGATGCTGTGGTAAACGATTTGGAAACAGCAGAGACATTTTGTTACCATCGTTGTCATGGGAAGAGCTCGTTGTGACGAAATCGAATCGAATGTAACAGCAGTTTATGTTGGAATTAGACGTGGCAATGATTTAGTAACGCACAGATTTAAGACTATGTTCTTTTATTTTTATTGTTTTTTAATTACCGATTGCACTGCTGTATAAAATATTCAAATATATAGATATTTCTACGTTTTGGTTCACATACCGGTTTTGCTGCTGTTACAAAACTCAATTTTATCGAACTTAATTAAACAAATAAAATATGGATCAAGTAATTAAGTTTGCTATGGGTTTTTTATATCTTGGAATGAATCGTAAAATACTATCTATTAAAAACCAGACAAGACTAAAATGATTATGATAAACAGATTAAATACTATTACCGGGACATGCATAAGTAGAAAAGACGTCCAAAGATACATTCATACGGACATTATTGATTAATTACCGTGCTCTCAAGTACCGATACTCGGTGAGAGTCGAATCCGCATCCCCGGTTCAAGATTACCAATAAAATACTACACACTATCTTACGTTCTAAAATTACTTAATTTTAAGGGGGTCAAGTAAATAATCTCTACTTTATGTCTAATTATTTTTAAGCCTACTTCATTCTAATTCTGCTTGAATTATAAAGTAGTATACGTACCTCAATAGTTTACGCTTGTTAAGTTAAATTTCATATAATTGAGACACTTATTTCAGAAGAGTAACGTCTTAATTACAATTGTACATTCTGGAAATGATATTTGTGAAAAGTAGTAGCAGATTATCATATACGCTTCTAATGAAAAATATGATATCAAGGATCTATTACCTCGTTTTAAGATAGAAATACTTAAATAATTTTGTATTTTATATAATTCTAAAACTGTTTTTTTTTTATCCTATGTAGAAGTAATTTAAATGTAAAATCTATTTTATTGATGAGAAAATTGTTTTCTTATTTTGTTCTAAAGTTGTTTTATGTATAGTTCCGTAGTGTTTTAAAGTTGTACCATGTGAAAACTAAGTGATGAAGTGGTAGTAGGTACTAAGTCCAAGTAACAATATCGTATTGTATAAAAGCTATTTGGTTTAACAACAAGCAGTCCTCAAAAAGCGATATCATTATACGTCTTAAATAAATAGAAGTAATGAATAGTTAAACTACGAGAGATATTTACAAAAAAATCTTCTCGATAATTGATTAGTATAGTTATAATGGATTATA
This sequence comes from Oxynetra confusa, assembly GCA_018239405.1. Taxonomy (NCBI): domain Eukaryota; kingdom Metazoa; phylum Arthropoda; class Insecta; order Lepidoptera; family Hesperiidae; genus Oxynetra; species Oxynetra confusa. The sequence continues at coordinate 1,970 of DVPV01000010.1, read as the reverse complement.
AAGGTAATTGTTATTCTTAAGGTTTGATTGTTAAGGATATATGGTAAGTTTGATTCGCTCTTTTAATTGACCTTGTACGTATCTACAGGACTCCCGCGTTGAGTAAACACTGACCTTGTTTGCACTGGATTTTTCCATAATTGGTTTCAACATGTTATGTGTACAAAACTAGATTAAAAGATGCAAAAAAATCTAATTATCATTGCAAAAATTATTTACATCAAAGTTCAATGACCGACCTCCATTACTACAATGACTTTGTATCCCATACTTTTTGTCCGAATCGTAATAATAGCAGGAAACACACGCTTTGTCTCTACCTTGACGCATCAATCTCTAACGTTTAAATAGACATGTTTCCTATGACCAGCTAACGTTTAGCCAGATTTGACCTCCCGATTACGCAGGATTTCTGGTTTTTATGGTGATTAGTATAGCCTCGACATTAATGGCTACATTGCCCACCATTCGAACACCGCCAGGGGCATATGTTTATACGAATTGGTTATTTGTTACGTATGTTTAATTACTATTTTTAAATAACATTGCACCATCCATGTTACCTTTTAAAAAATAATTTATGTTAATTTGGAATCGAACGGTGTGATACGCCTCTTGTATCCTATCGATCTAGCTTTAACCGGTTATATGAATAAATTATCACTCAAATATACATATGTATATATACAACACGTGTCGAGAACCATATCAAATACAGGAAGACTTCGGTATTGAGTATTGCAAAAAATTGTCTATGGAATATAAATTCAAAGAAAAAGTATCGTATCTTCATTGATGCCGTCCTATTCTAAATCAATTAGGAACAGTGCAGTACAATTGTCAAATGGTAAAACTTGTTGGCTTGTGGCTGTAATGAAGGTAAAAGTGTTTTTCAAAAAATTTGATTGATAACTAGCTTACACAACGTACTCCAGATTAAGTTTCCAATTTGCACTAATTAGGGAAGAGACCCAGGCTATAGGGTATAAAAATGACAAGCCAATGTATATATTTATAAAATAGACCTAACTATAACTTGCCATAAAACTGGAGTACAAATATTATGTAAAAAGCCAAACAAAAGCAATCAAAAGAGAAATGGTTTCCGCGAAATCCCATAAATGGCACAAAACCGCACGGAGAAAGATATGAGACGTGAGATTGCTAACAAAACAATGAGCTCCACTCTCAATTTCCATATAAACGCATTGAATACTAACTGTCGTCCCGTTACATGAACCAAGGAGCACGGTTTACATGCGGCCGCTACATGGAACAATGAAAGCCTATTACTGTCCAGTTAGTCAACTTCCTGTATTGTGAGGAAGTCTTCTATATTATAATTGTGTGCCTACTAATCTTTATCTGTAACATAAACGGTTATTATTGTATTTGGGGTGATATTAAACGTATTGTACTTTCGAGGACAAATATGTAAGTATCCATGATATTACTCTGAAGTTATTGAAACATTAATCGTTTTCATTATTCGACAATACTCGTCGAAGAGATTGAAGGGTCATAGTGAGTTACTCTATGACAGATTCGCCTCAATCTATTTATTATATTAATTAATAAATTTATGATTTTATTATTAATTTACATTGTTAGTCACTTAAATGAGCTCTAATTCATCATAAGAGCCGATACTTGTCAGTTTAATAGAAAACTGATATATTTATGACAGAAATGGAATCGATTATTTCTGTGGTATTATGCTGTGGATGTCCGTGTGCTAATTAAGCTTTTTATTAATAGGAGGGTGCTTCGTTCAAAATTGTAAGTAATGCACCGGTTTACCAGAAGAAGTATCGCCGATGTGATTATATCAGTTCTTCGTACCTTCTTTGTTCTAACTTTTTAGATACAAAACATGGAGGGTGATGACGAACGGGAATTGAAATACTTCTGCCTGCATTACACATTCATAATTATTAAGGCTTTCCGGGGGCCCCTTCCGTGTTCCATAC
>DVPV01000009.1:0-11236 GCA_018239405.1 Oxynetra confusa | reverse complement strand
GTGTAGAAGATAAAGTGGTATATGAACATAGCGCTATCTGTTGCATATGTTAACTCACAATGTTAACAACAAATCAATGCATCATTCATATAAAATATATCATTCTTTAACATCACTCCCCGCAATTTTTTCGCCTATTTAACACTGGTTTTGGTGCCGTACGAGAATATGTGTTCATATTATAATTTGTATGATATAATATAATGAGATTCATATGTAGGTACCTACTGGAAACATTACATAGATTAAAACGCTTTGATTATACTCATCATACTGAACGATGAGAAGCAGAGAAGTCCAGTAAACATCATCGATTTAGAATCGAAATAACGAAGCTATGGAAAATATTCATAATATTATATAGGTACTAATAGAAACTCCAGTATTAGATAATAGCCAAGTGCTAACATCGGTACTGAAGTAATTATGTAAATTTAAATACTATACATCCACGCTTATAATTGACCATGACCATAATCAACTATAAACGTGCAAATACATAAAACGACAAGATGTGACACACCCACGTTTTGCGTGTAATTTATCGTAATCTCCATTTAAAATTCTATATTTGCGCTAGAAATACCCCTTTCCCAGTAACTGTAAAATATAACATTATAGGGGATTATTATTTCCCCAGCTATAAATAACTTCATCTTATAAAACGAGTAAACAGCATCTAAAGGTCGGGCTGTTATCTGTGGGGTCGTTCGCAGCAGTGATTATTTGATTCGGAGGCAACAATCGACACTAGCTACGTTTCGGCCGTACCCTGAATATTATTTACGGTATATAATTAATCATTCACAAAATAAACAACTTCAACTGATCGACGCGTAATTTGTATTTATTATTCTCGGCCATGTCCGTTAGCTTATTTTTATGTGGTATATTTTAATAAATGTGATAAAATTAATAAGTTTTTATTTAAAATTTATCAAATTACATATGAAACAAATATCATAGTGCAAAAAACTGTTCGTCAATGAGAAACTGCTCATAACGGGACGGGCTAAAAATGATGCATTATCAGTGAGCGAATTTTTTTGCGGTTGATATAGCACGCGATAGCGCAAGTGATTGGTTGTTTTGAACTTTCATATTATTGGCACCGCGCGGTGCTGTTTCTAGTCTATGCAAATTGTAATTTACGTTAACAAGATCGAGGCGTTAAAACAATCTCACACTCGCAACTATATCGAATGGTAATCAGTCCACGTCTCGCTCGACGTCGCGTCTGCCCATACTGTATTTATGGCAATTTAATTATCAATCATTGTAACAAAAGTTTGGTAACAGATAAATTCGTCGAAAAAACATATAGTGTCAGTGTCGGTGTGCTTCTACGCCGATTAAGGTTGATAACGAAACAATCAATTAACATACATAAGTACAAGTCGTTATAAGCCACCACACCTATATATTATGCATGTACATATTGATATAGGCCCTTATCATTCTGTCGAATTAATATTATTTCGTAACATTACTCTTCACAAATACTATTGAGAGGACATAAATATATCAAGCATTATTGATATCACCTATTGTCCAACCTTATAATATTTACCATATAGTTTAATAATATTAAATAATATAAAAAAATTAACATATATGTTACTATATTAGATAGTTTATTGCTTACAATTTATTTAATCCAGGGTTCGCATCAATTAATACTGCCTGAAATAATTAAAAAAGAATGTCTTTGATAATTGTCTATAAAGGTGTGAAGAGAGAGAGCAGGCGTAGAGGTTCAGTCTTCACATTCTCCCTTTACCAAGGGCCGATCATTGTCTATATATGTGAAACACTGTATTTCTTCATTTTCAGGCCGCATTTTAGGCCTTGAACTCGAGTCATCAAAGCGCGCACGCAGAATACGCTGCAGCGTCGCGGTCTTCGTGTGTTGGGCAATCCTAGTTGCTACCGGTCTCGCTGTCTACCTCATCTACGTCGCCATCCCTGGCCATCCCACTCGCCTTGATATAGGTAATACAATCAAACGTTACTTGCGTACCAAAGCATTTATCATTTCCTATTGCTCTTCAGCTTCTTTTACGTTGATATTCAACGTTGTTTGATAAATATATATTTGTATCACTCTCTCTCTCTCAAAAGTTCAGTATAATATGTTGCAATCTTGTTTCACATTAGGTCTACACGAGACGTGGTACCTGCGGCGAGGAGACTGGCAGGCGATGCCCGAGTACGGCATGGAGTTTCTCAATTTGCCCTTAGAAAACGTTATCGTCGGACACTCCGCCGCTAACTTTTGCGATCAAAGATATCGATGTATAGAGCAGATGCTTATTATACAACAGGATCACTTGAGACGAGGGCTATATGATATCGGGCCTAACTTCCTGGTGGGCGGTAACGGGTTCGTTTTCGAAGGGCGAGGCGCAAACGTATTCGGTGCGATGGTGACCTCGTGGAATGTACGAAGTATTACAATCATGTTCTTAGGAAACTACGAGATAGATATGCCCTTTCAAGCGCAATTCGATCACGTTAACGTGCTTCTGGACGTGTTAGTCAAGGAACGCGTATTAGTGCCTAATTACACCGTGTTCGGCCACTGTCAAATCGCTCCTCTGACGGTCAGTCCGGGGAGACATATATTATCGCAAATGCACAACTTCGCCAGGTGGAACTCGGCAAACATTAGCACATGCGTAAGGAACACATAAGACACCAGGGAGACTCAATGTGTCCTTTGAATTTGACAGCTATATAAGGTGCTGTTACCAATGTTGCATTGCAGTTTAAACTCACATATCAAGACGCGCCAATTGTTCTTATTATTCGTGATTATGTTCTCGCATGTCGTAATTACAGTTAGGCGTTTGGGCGAATTCGATTGCCTATGGATATAGACGACCAATAATAAACAGATTAGCAACTTGCATTATAACCAAATCAAAAAAAATTGTTTTTCAATGCAATTTAAATATTTCGACATCCAAACAAAAGTATAAAAAAATACCTTTTGTATGTTAATAAAGTAGCAAACGGGCAAGCGGCAGTCACATGTGGCAGCTGTCACCCAAAGACAACCTCGAACAGGACTCTTTGTCCTATTCTTGGATGGTCACAGAAGTGCTACCATCTTAAATACTGAGATGGTCGCCTCTATGTACTTATCACGTGGACTAATAACGACATCTTTCAACGCGAAACATAAATTGTTATAAATTGGTGTAGCGATGGGACTTTCCCGGCCGAACAGTATACAGGTTCTACCGCCTACCACATTATCCTCAGATAAAATTTAGTAATATAATTCAGGTTAAGGTACCATACATTTGTTTTTAATTCATTTTATTTCCTAATTATGTATGAATAATACGTACATTTTGTATAAGATGCAATATCTTGATTTATACATGATTAGTAAACGATAAGTTTGGGACTTACGTTTCGAAAGGATTCGGGTCAGTGTTCAGTTAAATTTAACAACAGTGATTATGGAAGAGATTTTGATTCGGTAATGTACAAATATTTGAACTGTATACATGTGTGTTATGTTTGTTTTATTGTGTTTATATAATTTAAATAAAAACTGTTTTATACGATTATACTTTAAAAATTGCTCCATTTAAAATTGTATTTGTAAATTATGTGAAAAAAAAATTAATTGAAAAATACTTGCCTTAAATAATGATACTTTAAATGCATACCACATAAGACAATAGGAATGGAAGGCAAGATAAAATATTAGAAATATTAATATTTAGGACTATATATATATATATTCGTACAATGTTTCACTTTTATATATATCTCCAAATAAAGGATAGAAAAATCATTTCTTTTCAATAAATTATTATTCATACCGTACTAGATTTTAAATCAAATGTGATTTCATTCAATAAGACTACGAATAATGTCAATGTAGAATATAATTGTATATGTTAAGATGCCGATTCACGGAAAGGTTTTTACACGAAATTATACAATGTCTATAGAAATATACAAAGTTTTGCGTAAATATATAATTATATGTAATGTAAATGACCGCGAAAACTTACTTACTATGAACAAGCTTTATACTTCATCAACGGCAAAAACCCATGAGTCAATGCGCTGTTGTCAATGGAAGTGAACGTAAATACCTACTTACGAATTTATACTGAAATTCACATTTGCGTACTGTTTATATCTCGTATTTAATGAATGTCCCGGATATTGTTCTTTAGGCATTGTACAAGTATGCAGTGTATGCATTCATTGATCTATTTTATAAATTCTATGTGACCTAATAATATAATCAATCTACTTAAGAAATACTTAAATTACTTCATATACAATAGTTGATTCGTTTCTATGTACTTACATGTTATACGAGTATATAATGTATGATAAGGACACCGACAAAATGACATTTCAATTGTTATACAGCGATTATATTGTATTTGTGCGTGAAGAGATAATTTCAAAAACAAATTACTGTCTTTACTCACTTAATTTAAGAAAAATATACACAACATTTATGTGTAATTATAGAATTAAAATATGTATATTTTACGTATACGAGATATTTTTAATATGTAAATTCTTAGAAGTGTTTTTCCAAGAATACACCTACATAATCGCCTACATTGGGCCACAAGAGTTTTATTTTTAGCAATGTACTTAGTAATAGTTATTTATTCAAGGTGTATTCATGCCAATAAAAATAATAACTATAGCATTAGGCGGGTTAATAAGAAGTCAATCTACCTTTGCTGGAATTGTTTAATATGTAAAAAAACTTATAGCATGTCATTTTTATATTGGTTTACTTATAAAATGTCATATACGGATGTTCAACGCGAATCATTTTAAGGGGCTCATCATTTCACAGTAGAAACAAAAAACTGTCAAAAAATGGTATTCGACAGTAAAATCTAAACAAAATATTAATTGCTTCCAATAAGCCAAATACTAACTGATGACTTTTTTGTTAAATTGCTCACAAATTAGGTACATGAGTGTATTCGTGAAAAATGCCAGGATTGACTACAGAAGATCATCTCTTAAGACAATGCTCGGACGCATATGCGCATCCCAGCTATGTTAAGATTCAACAAATTGCATTACGATTTGCTTTAACATTGAAAAATCAAAACAGGGATTTAAGAAACCTTTCATATCGATAGGAGAATAAATTAGTTACGTTACTAAATCGTATTTACGTATTTTCCAGCCAGCACTGAAATGTAATGGATACGTTTTTAATACCTCCACGTTCACTAAAACCTCCGCCAAGCAGTGAAAAACAATACAAGTAGCGTGCCGTCATGTACTTAGTACCTTACTTATTATGCATGACCAGAGAAGGTTTTGACTAATGTGTATCAGCGTCAAAATGATAAATAACATGTGGAAGAATCAACATTTTCATAAAAAAAATTTTAGTAATTTACCTTATGCACTATACCACTTACGAGTTTTAAGACTTTATAAGCGTTCATATGGTTCATAACAGCGTATTTAATACATAGTGTTTTTTAAGGTCAGCAAATAAAATTATATTCAATGAAAGTGGACGTAGTGAACTGGCGGCTCATGTGAAATCGTGGGATCGAAACTGTTTTGGGTCATGACTTTTTTATTTTTCAAATTCCGGAAATGAAGACATTTTCAGCTTATGCGAATTTCTGCTCTCCAACATACATGTTATGATATACCGATATTTTTCAGACTTACCGCTATCTAAGTACGTTTGGGAGATAGTGAAGAACAGTTCGAGAACAGAAAGATTGGCGTGTGCCGTCGCTCTCGTCATCTTAATTGTCTGCATATCACTCATAGTGTATTTTACTATCCAAGCGGCTCAGGCGACGGAGATCATCGACAGAGGTAAGAAAATGTATAGCTAAAATGATAACAATATTTAATTTATTAAGCAATCGGCTTAAACAATCGGTAGGCGGTTTCTGCTCACTGAGTAGCGTTATAAATTTGAAATTGTTTCTTGTGACCATTTAGTCGATTCCATTAGGTAATTGATATTGAATTATCATTTATAGTGTGTGAATCAAAACAAATATAGCTAAACTAAAGTTAATTCTCGTGGTTCAGTAGTGCAATGGCAAATTACACTTCCACGCAACACCGACGACTGTTGTGGAATGTTATTACGGCCGATAAATTAACGTTCCAATTAAATGTATTGTTCTTACCAATAACCTGAAAACACTTCAGTGTGATAATAATCTCTATTTACACGTCGTCAATAATAGCTTTGCTTTAGTTTATATGACAGGTACTAGACAGCGATTCAAGTCGAGCACTCAAAAGTCAAATACATAGCTATATTTAGAATTAAGTACAATATCTAGGGGCAGTGAGCCTAAAATTATATATTTCAGACCCTAGATTGTGTCCTACTTGCTTAGTACCGTTCGCTGAGCCGAGCAAAATCAGCAGAGAATAGCCAGATGTTGATTCATAGTTGTCTCGCGGTTACTCACTCTACTGCCCAAGGCATGTTTAAAGGTGGATTTTACCTGGAATAATTAAGCTGCTTTACATGTAAAAACAGGGAATTTTTTTGTTAGATTCTTCTCTGTGTACCAAATTTTAACCTACGGACATAAAGCCGATGAGATGGTTATTTCAATGTTTGTATATAATTGTAACGATTATTAAGTATATGTGTTGTAATGACATATATATGTTTTTATTATTAAATCTCATTCTTACAAGAAAATAACTATATTTACCCTTACTGGCAAATAAAATAAATTGTAGATAGATTAAAAATAGGACCATCTATCTTTAAATTAACAATCGACATAAAATAATTGGTAAAAAACAGCATTTTAAATGTGGCTGGCTTAAGTATTAATATATCCCTATTCAATTAGTTAATTCAAACTAATTGATGATTTAAATTAAATTCGCACAAAAATAATCACGTTCAAAAATATGTTAAAACTATATAATATACTGGAGGTAGACAAAACAACCACATCCTTGAAAAAAGTGTTCCCTTTCTGTATCCTGTTTACTGTTTAATTTTCTTAGAAATATAGTTGCACCTTTCAATGATAGCATAGTGCATGGATATCACACGAAGTTATCACAATATAAGCGACCAAGATTACAACACACAAATCAATATTGTAATCGTTTATGATTACGTAAATTTCACCGCAAATAACCTAGCGCTGACAGCTATTCATTGTTATTTAATTCAAATATCCTCATCTGAATTCTTGGAATGGACAGGAGTATAGATAATATATACGAACCATATAATATAAACAATGCGTGATCAACACACGATTTGGATACAATGCACTCGTAATATCCATTATAGTTTCCTCTGGAAGTTCTAAAGACATAAAATAATGTTATAGTTTCAGATATTATATCCTTATTATTTAATTAACACTCAATGCAATCATCTATACTACTATTATAAAGAGGTAAGATTGGTTTTGTTTGTTTCTTTGTAAGTATTGATAAGGCTCCGAAACTACTGAACCGATTTCAAAATATCTATGACCTATATTAGAAGACGACATTATCACTGATGAACGTAGGCGACTTTGTACCTCGGAAAAATGCTTCATTCCAACGGGAAATCGGGTAATAGGACAACGTCTTTTTCTCATAAGTTCTTCCCTCTCACAACTTCCTTTTCTCATAACATCTAAACGGTTGAACCGATTGCGTTAAAATGTAATATGGCTATTTCGATGATTTCCTGGATGATTTAAAAATACTTTTGGATCCGGTGACTGGCGCTGCTGTCGGTATGTCAACAACTAGTGTTGTATAAGAAAGCCGTTGTGCGACTTGTCTTCTAGTTTCTCGTATACACATAAAGACACTGACGACTTGAACAAGTTTTAAGTTAGTATAAGTATGGAATAAAATTATTCACTATTCTTTGTATAAAACATTATAATCTTCACGATAAATAACAATACTTTATGACATATTTTCATCATGAAAAGGTCAAGACGAAAGGCGACATTTTTTAAGGATATTCTTTTAAAGAGCAATTGAACATAATATGTATATAAAGATAGGAGTTAATGGCGACATTACCATACATAGTGATGTATTAGTTAAAGAAAAATATTGTTCAAGATTCATGTGCCTATAATTGTTGTGATGAGCAAGTTATCATTAACTTTATTCGTGATGTATTACGTATTGTACCGATTGCGCTAGTGTGCGTAGTGACTCGCAGTGTTCAGCCGCGACTACAGAGGAGGTATACAGTATGTATTATCAGTACTCCTATTTGCTGCGAGCGGACTGTAGCCGAACTCTAAGTGAACGCTGTTCCGGTTCGCTTTCGATCTCGAAGTACAATTAGTCATCATGACCAATCCCGTCCAGTGACCAAAAAATTACAACCTTTTGCAAACACGACATATTAATGTAAAATGAGATCTTTGATATTTGATATAAATATAAATAGAAATGTACTGTATTGTATAATGTATTGTATAATGCAAAAGAATAATCATTAATTTAGGTATGGTGCAATGTTGCATCATATTTAAATTTAGGATGAAATAAGAGATAATAATTTAGAAATATTACGCTTCCCGCCCTATCACGAACAATTAAAACCATTGAAAACGTAGGACTGGAATAGAATTCGTAAAAAACGTGGTTTAAAAAGCCTTCTTTTCACTTTCGTTCATAATAATAATTTCGTCCATAAAGGAATTAACAATTTGATTTTTTTACAACTAGGAGGTTATATATGTACATAAAATAATATTTATTAACATTAATTTATTTTCATTGTTTCTTTCTAGCTCCACATGAGTGGAGAATTTCCCGCGATATGTGGCTGGCGCAGAATTTCAGTCACGAGGTCGTTGCCGATGAGTTTGAGCCGCTTCTGCTGGTTATAATCAACCACTCCGTAAGCAACGAGTGCAATAGATTCATTCTTTGCGCTGCAGAGTTGCGCAACTTGCAAGCTTGGTTCATGAAATACCAGCTTTACGATATACCGTACGTATTTATTCCAATTAAATTAAATCTCAAAAATGTACTTCCTAGGTAAGAAATGCCCAATAGGTAGATAGGTACTACAATTATAACGCGATAGAATTTTCTACTGATGATTCGACTGCGGGAACAAATGGCACCGAATAAATAAACGCGAAACCCATATTGATGTACGAGGGATTATATTATAGTATTCAGGACCAGAAAAGTATCATGGGCTTTATATGACTTTAAGTTGGTCTCTCAGGTCACCTGCTAGTGATTTCGATAATGTTTGTGCTCATTTATGGAAAGACAGCGCATTTTACTTACTAAGTTTCAAATGTATGGCCAATGACAGCAACAACGAAAACCCTATCGCCGGTATCGCCACATTCAATGCGCGACCCTCCATGAACCAAAAATCGGGTGACGAACCGTGCAACGCAAAGCACCACACGAAGGGAAATTCTTAGCCTTTTCATGAGCGAGCCGTCAAACATATATTTGGCTATCGGTTACTTTTAAGAAATCGTCTTTAAGTTTGTCTTGAATGCATCCAAAAGATATGAAGATACGTATCTACATACTCTATTACTATCGCAAGAGATCAACACTGTCTAATTGTTCACATATACTTCCATCAGATACAACTTCATTATCGGAAACGATGGTCGCGTGTACGATGGGTGCGGCTGGGGCATGGTCGGGGCCCACACTCGAACATACAACCGTTGTTCCGTCGGCATCGGATTCATTGGTGAGAATTCCATCGAAGTTCTTGTTTCAATCATTCGCAGGTAATAGAACATGTATGTACATATATGGTTTTTCAAGTACCACCAGATAAACTTTTCTGACCTGATCCAATTGTTATATTGATATGCTTCGGTGTAAAGGGTTCACCGGTTCATCTGTATAAAGGCTACCACCTGCTTTCAGGTGTAACGCGTCTGTTACCTGCGGCGAACAGAACTTTACTGACTGAATTAATTTAACCAACCCTTACCGCAGTCCTCTTTCATATGAACATGCACTAATATTTTCATTAATTGATACAAACAGACCCACTCGTACACTCCTGTTCGAGGTCATTACAGTGGCATATATAAGAACGACAGCGACCACTTGCATGGCCGTTTGTTACTCTCTTCAAATAAAATACCCAATATAATCTTATTGTAGATTTAAAAAACAAATTGCAATTAATCGTAGATATGATGAACACTTTAGCTTTGATTTTTATGTAGATTATGTATTTGTGTCATTAGGTGATTACCGAGAGGAGATGGCCAGACACTCGACGGTTACCGAAGCTCAGTTGAACAGGACTCTAATGTTGTTGGACGAGGGCGTGAGACTGGGCTATCTGCGGCCGGACTATAGGGTGGTCGGAGCGAAAGACCTGCAGGACACCGCCAGCCCCGGCTCCAACCTCTACAACGCTATCAAACAGTGGGATCATTTCGACCACGAAAGACGTTTCGCAAATCGTAGTTGTCAGGAGATAAACGAAATGTTTCCTTACAAGAAACATAAATGAGTATCTATAGTTATTATTTTAAGCCCTAATTTCTCTCTATAGTTATTCATTAAAAATGTAGTGTCAAGATTAGGACAGTGTTACAAATTAAAAATAATATTGTGTAAATTGTCATTGTTTGAGATGTCACCGAGTATTTTTCTTTTTTACTTCCCTTTGTAAGATTTGTGTAAGTCAATCTCTGTCAACAATGCAAGTTTTGTTCTCTCAAATGTAAGTAGGTATATAAAATAAACAAAACAAAATAATACATTTAGTTTTGTAAAACACGTAATTTCCTCATGTAATCCGAAGTCTATTCACATACTTCTCCCTTATACAAGAAATGAGCTCGAAATCAAGAAATATTCCAAGGATTTTGTTTGTCTTCATTCATAAATTTTTATACGTATTTTTACAATAAACCAGTAAACTATAACATACTTTTCATTCGCCCCTTGTATGTATTCAAGTTAACACATAATTGATCATATCATATCATCTGTAGATATCATTGAGATGTTAAGGATCTCCCAAGCATTCACATTGATACCGGATTGAAAGGATTTTAAATTTAATTTCAAGGATTGCAATACAGAACAGAAGGGTATGCACGAGTTCAAATATGACGGAGCACAAAGTAAATAAAAGAGCGTTTTATACAGTATAATCACAATTTATTCGAATATGTTTAGTGTACTTTATTGCATGACTTGTGTAGCTAGAAATATATGACTTGGCATGGCAACGCTCAGCGGTACT
>DVPV01000008.1:0-11292 GCA_018239405.1 Oxynetra confusa | reverse complement strand
ATATTTTATCCGGTATCATAAATTGTGTTGATACTCCTCATGGAATTTACGTACCTTGTGAGAGGCGTACGTTAAAGTATTTTTAGTCACGTATCATTTCCAAGTCGTGAATGGCTCATTCATGTATTGTTGTAGCCCAGAAGGAAATATTTGACATTTCGAAGTTCTTCGAACGTCTGAGCCCTTTCACTCTAGACTGTATATTCGCATCGGCGTGATCAGACCGACTCCGGCAGAGTGTCTTGAAACGGCACACTAGCGCGAAAGAGACATCGAAAAATATCAAGATCCTGAAAGTCGGATATAAAGCGATACGGATAGATATAAGGACAAAGTGAGATTGGTTGTACAGATCGTAATCAAACCCAACCATGCGTGGTAGTGCATCGCTGCGGGAGTTCCGGCGGCTCGTCAAAGGTCCCGGCGTTCAGGAGGCCTTCCTAGAGTTGTTCGATATGCTATTTTCGGGATTCATCGTAGGGCCCCTAGTCTTAATTTACTGGAAATCGGTGTGGAACCTAATGGACCTGTACATCTTACCTGATCACCCGGTCTGGAGCGCGGTGCTCACCGCCGTCGGGGGACTCTGCGTTGGACTTGTTCTATGCGTGTTCCAAGACTATTTCAGCAGGAAGCTGACACCTGAAATGGGATGGATGTACTACGTATCAACAAGGCTGTATACGTGTTTTGCGGGCGTGGTCAACATCGGGGCTTGCCGAGGCGTCTGGAACATTCTAGACAACACCATATCAGACCCAAATCTCGTTGTGCTGACAACAGCTGTTTCTACATTAATGTTGATGTCACTGAGAGGCTTTCGCAATGTTACCTCGGCTCCCTACAGCGTTTCATCGGATTCACCGGAAGGATACTTCGATTCGCCAACATACTATAAACAGGTGTGTTGTGTTTAAAATATATAGTAATATTATGATGCAGGTGTTTGGTATGTATACGGTTCATTTCTATGGATTCATAATACCCTTATATTGCTTATGTTTTGTCAATGAAAGGCATTTTAAAACAAATATAGTAATTTCGAGTAAATTAAAATTATAGGTCACAAAAGGAAAGATTATTTTTAGCGGTGAGGTTTTGTTTAAGAAAATTCGGTTTTCAAAAAAGTGACGTAACTGGTAAAGTTACCGTCGGTATTAACACCTCCTCTAACTAACAGTTTAAGTTTTAAGCTTTGTCATTATGAAATCCAAAATCAACCATTATTTAGCCATAAAAATAGTGTTTTCTTTTCAACATAGTATAACAAATCGAAATTTATTTTATTCTAGTCAACTAAACGCTCCGATTATTAACCCTTGGTGAAGTTCAATTTTAATATAAACATTATTATTATTCCCAGAATATTTTTAGCCGATTTATATATTGTGTAATTACATGTATATTTAAAAATAAATTGTGTATTTATATAAACCTATATAAAACATTTACTAAATATAATATTAATATAAATCAATCTGTATTCTAATACCGTAAAACTTATAGTAATACATATATATAATATTAAGTATAAATTAATAATTGTACATTTTGTATAAATTTGTGATAATCAAGCGTATATAAGCGTACATATTACATTTTAAATGGTATTTGAATTACGTGTAAAATCTCAAAACTAATCAAATGATTTCAGTGATTCATGTATAAAAACGAATTTTCATTTATATTCAAAATTATTCTAAACAACCAGTAATAAAATTAATATCTACGAGTTTCGTTTATCTACCCTGAACAAATTTAAAAGTTTTGTAATCTCTCTCTATAGTATTTGAGTGATGAATTGCAAACTGATAATCGACCGTATTTTTTTGTTAGCTAGCTCTTCTCATGTTCCGAGTTACTATATCTGAACCACATAACATTTCTAAAACTGGCTATGTAAATTTTTAAAAAAGTAACTAAAGCTGTGAGGTTTTTCTTTTCAATAAGTTTATCTCAAACAAAAACCATTGTTCAAGATCTATGATTTTTTACTACTGTAAAGCTACTAAGGTCACTACAAATCTCCTTTGATTACCCCTGGAATAAAATTGCCCAGCCCTCATCTGTTATATGTACGTTATATATTTTATTATGGCGTATACATATATTTTATTATGACATATACATAGATTTTATTATTAATATTGGATACGGTAAATATGTATTTCGTGAAAGTTGAAAACTGCTTAAATAGCGGTACAGATAATGTTTAATTCTTAGTAACCGATAAAAAAAAATTAATGGAATGGAAAATGATTTGACATTTGTTTAGCGTTTACAAAAAAAGTAGTATAATATATATTTTATTTTTTCAAAAGCTCCGGTGCCATAGATGCCCCCAAAAAACCATGGGAACGTTACCGTTAAATTGGGAAAAGCATACTTACAATATTTTCCCGTTCAGAACGTTTTAACAAATTTGATAAAATTACTTAGTTCATATTCACCTACGAGCTTACATTTCTTGCCTACGAAATAATATTAAAAGGAATTAAGGCCTTTAAAACTTTTCTCATGTAAATTAATCTCTTGATAATTTTAATGATAACGTTGTCTTAGTATTACATTTTACCAGATAGGTGAGACAACAGAGCAGTACGCTACTACTCTCCTTTCGCGCGTTCTACTCTCCCTTGCAGGTGGGAGAGGCATAGAGCGTTTTATATCTAACTCTTGCTATGCTAAAGATCTTTCTTAGCGCTTAAGCTGTCAGTTTATATGTCATTTGAAACCTGACACATTGTAAAAACTTATTATCACAATCGAAATCGTCTTCCTAAATAGCCCCCTACCGCCCCCCAATCACAGAAAGCTTTATAAGTTCACACAGTCACAGACTATAAAAGCACTTATCGTCACTTGTATTTAAATAAAATAATTTTATACGAGCCCATATATCAAAATTAAGATCATAAAAAATAAATTGAAATAAAATTGATTCAATTCAAATCATAAATTAATAACAAACTACAATAAAATACACCATATTCTATTAGAATAATTACCTAAAATGAGTTTTAATCGCATAGACGTCTTAACAAATATAAATTTTCAAATTACAGTTATGATAATATGCACTGATAGCTTTTTGTTTTATATATTAGCCTTCGATTTCCGGGCATGGACATCTGACCTGAAGTTATTTACGTTTTTAAGATTAAATATTACTTCCTTTAAGGGCAGCGGCAGCAAAAAGAAAACCAGCAATTCTGAGAATTGCCCAAAACATTTTCTTAGACATCACAAGTCTACCAATCTGGACTTGGCTAGCTGGGTAGATAGTGTTGAACTAGGTTATTTTAAGAAGAGATCCATTTCCAAGAATAGAATGATAAGCATTTTGATATCGATGGTGATATATAACGAAATAAAAGTAAATATGTAAAAACAAAATGTAGGTAAATGTGCATCGATCCAGTTAGCAAATGACATGTTTTGTCATTGTATGTCCATACATACCTATGCTTTGTAAGGAGGTGAGAATAATAAATTAGAATTGATAAAGATTTATTGAACGGTCGTAAACAAGTTAAGGATAAAAAGTTAGGGTAATAAGCGGATTTGATTTTAATTCGAGGTAATTTACGTATAAGGTTTAACATTTATACATAAACACGCCGGCACATGTGTTAAATTACGATATGGCACGCGGATTATTGCAAAATAAATTGTTATTTCGTATTATAATGATATGTTTATATAATTTCAATCACAATAGTTCCATGTTTTAAATATTTATTGTGACATCTTAATTATGAATTTATAACAAACGGTGAACTTAATGTCTAATGGTAAATTTTTACCCGTCAATCAGTTCCTTAAAGGGTTGAATATTATGACTGAGTTGGACCCACTAAGACCTAACTGGTTGCAACTTTCTACTTAGCAGAGTGCCTTCCTCTTCCCGCTTGACAAACCTCGTCGTTTAACAAAACGAGGTCCTCGTATGAACATACGAATTGTTGTAACTGGAACCTCAATGGGGCAAATGTGGTACCTAGAGAATGTTAAAATGTCGAAAACCCGTCGAATATATTACTCAGCATAATTGTTATTTAAAAGCGATTTTAGTAAAAAATAACGCACTTTTAGTGAAAAGTAGAATAAAAACTGAATAAGGTAAGGTACTTAAATCGTTCGTTCGTTCGCAAGCCATCTGCGTTATCCATTATATAATATTCATCTGGTTCTAACAAAAACTATTATGTGCAAAGTTTTCGGGAAGTTTTCAACTGGAGTAATGTTATACATTTGAATGAACGAAAGAAAATAAACATTTTAGTTTTCTCTATTTTTATTTTATTTAAATTTCGAAATGACTGGACTAACAGTCCAATGGATGCTTCGTTCATATGAATAAAAAACTCAATCCCTTTCCCCCCTCGTAATAATTCACAAAATAAGATGAATGTATATTTGATTATTTACTTTTTAATTATTGATTCAAATAAAATAATTGTATTAATTTATTTATTTATATTTTAAACGAGCTATAATAACATCCTAAATATTTTCAAAAATCACCTTCAGTACCTACAAAGACGGCCACAATAATGTAACTTTCGAATCGACAAATAATCTCATTTCATTTCAGTGTATATTATTTAGATATATTTTACTTATCATCATTAAACAGCCTTCGAACAACTTATTCAGATAAATCGTTTTGATTGTCACATCGTCGCTGTGTGTAACTTGAAACACGGACATCTTAAATCTTACAATTTAAAGGTAGCTTTGTCAGCTAATATCTCTGTAAATAATAAGAATAAAAATAGATAGACGGAAATGATTTCCCAACAACTTTTCCTGTCGCTAAATAATACCAATGCTGAACTAAGCTAACAATTAAAAAAGTACAATAAGGTTGAATTTTCAGTCGCTATAGATAACGAATATTCAGTTGTTGTAGATATACATAATACATTTAATTTTGACACGGGGGGATCAATTCATGTCTTATTAATTTGAGATAAGAAGTCCGACGATTTTCCTCCTACTCTCCACGATCTACCGAACACCAGCTAGTTTTTTCTATTTGAAAATTATGAACGAAAATAAATAATATTTGTATTAATTTCATGCAGTAGCTGTATGAGAGCCAAAATTACATTGAAAACATTCTTGTAGCAACATTTAAAATGTATTTTGAGTGAACTAGTGAGATTCAATGAACAGATTGTGTAATCAGCGATTGTTGATTATATGATTGTGTATGACGTGAGCATTGATTTGACAGTTTTGTGTTAAGCGCGGACAAACAGTAGCTGAATCCGTATCGATCGTATTTTAGCTACGTAATTCTGCGAATTTGTGTCATATCAAAATATTAACAAAAAATTCTCCCCCAGAACCACCATACATTCCACAGTCATGAGAAACTGGATGTTTTTTTCTTAAGTATAATAATCATGAATTAGTTATCTATTAATTATTCTTCCCGATTAAGCATCTTCGATGAAAATGGAGATACCGTTGCGTCAAATGTCCACCGCGCAGATAAACGGCGAATTGAACAACACCAAATTTAAATTAACGCCACGGATTACGATAACTGTTTAATTACATGCGAATGGTAAATCAATTCGGTGAAAAATGTGAATCTAACTGAAATGTCAAAATATTTTGAGGGAAAAATAAAAAAAAATAACACAAATGACAAAATATTTTAATGAAAAAGATAGATTTTGTACAAATTATTACTCTGCATGTTGATTTACTTATAATTTTAAATATATCATTCATTACATTCCTATGTGCCACTTTAACTGCGATGTCAGTTCTTTGTCTTGTAATCACCTCATCGTGCTTATTAATTTTTCCGTATTATATCATTTTCCTTACAGTTTGTTGATGTTGTGTGTCGTTCCTTTGCCGTTCTTATCTATGTTATTTTTGTCACTAGCCGGAGCAATAAGACTTTTTATTGATTTTGTTTTTAAATCATTCAAATTAAAATTCATTCATGTCAAAATCCTATTTAATGGCTTAAATGTTAACAGGTGTTAGAATTATATGTCCAGAGTTCGATTGGCTACAGTTATTATTGCTTTAAGTTTGTGCCTACAGTTGCAATCAGATATGCCGCGAGAATTGAATCAATGTAAATGGCGTTTATCGAAACTGTAATTTAACAGTTTTTATTTAGAGATCGGCTCTTAACCGCACTCCCAAAAGCAAATAATCACTCGTAAAAAGTTGTTATCAGTGTTGCTCGAGCCAAGAGGAGGTCGCGTATAATGTTATTTATTTTACGAATCAGATCAGAGATACCAGCTCCATGATTGCAATTGTAAAAGAACCGATTCTCGTGTGATATATAACATGTGTAACACATTTATACTAATTCATTCTGTAAGAGATTAAGATTAAGAGACTACGATTTGTAAGAGGCTCTATATTAAAAAAGTCTATATGAAACTAAATATGTAGTTGCACGTACATATATGTATGTACGGCCCAGAAACCTTCACGAAGTAACTTAAGACATGTGATGTTTAATTGATATTATACAGTTAACAATTTGGTTACAGAGCAGTAGAGAAACAGTCTTATATATCCTCGACTGTATATTCTCGGTGACGGTGGTGGGCTCCTTGGTGGTTTTCGTGTGGCGGGGCTCCTGGGCTCTATTGGACATCTTCCTCTTCCCCGAAGACCAAGCGAAGTCTTGCTGGACTTCTTTGGTAAGTTTTATTTTCTCTATTAACACCTGGAAATCATATGTCTAAAGATCGATTTCCGAGGTCAATAACTAGTGTTTACCTTCTTAAAGTATTTGAATAATAAAATAATATTAAGGTATTTTTTAAATTATTGTAATTAATCTTTTTGCCATCGTATCGTCGGAACACCCTCTTCCAATGAGAAGGGCTATGGACATAACCAAAATCGATGGCTATAAACACATTGGCAGCTTTTGCACGCCTTGGAGAAGTAAATAATATTTACGGGGTAAAGTACGTTATTATTATACGGATTATCATTACGGAATAAATACATTATTATTTACATTATTAACACGCTTTCTTTTCGATTTATTCATAATATTTAGACCACTATGACACAAAATTCCAACTTCAAATGCTCGGTATATTAAGCTCAAATCAAAAGCACAGCGCCTTACTATCCAACATAATTAGCTAGCACTAAATTTTAAAGACTTATATTCTTTGCTACTTCTAATGACCTTATAAAAATCTTTGACTTGTGTCTGTATGTTACACAAACAACTAGTGCTTATTGATGTACAACTGTCCCGCTAACTTCATTGAAATTTGGACAGAAACTACATCATAAAACCCTGACCTCATCCTGCAGTGATTATGGATTTTAAACCCTGAGGTTTCAGTCCCACACACGACAATTGTCTATGTGACAAGCAAAGCGTTTGTTTAGGGTTTGAGTATATAATTATCATAATAATTTGTACATTATATGGTTATATGCATTCATGAGAAATAACTATGCTCGCACAGGAGTCGCATAGCTTCTGTGAATGCGTCTAAGATATAATAAAGATTATTATTATTCAAAAAAATAATGACATATTGGGACAATATCCTTACGTGGCCATCCGAACTTATAGTAGGCACTGAAATAATGCCTGTGTTATGGAAACCAGACTGCTGATAGACCACACGCATATATATATAAATATTTTCTTATATAGATGTATATCTTTAATATAACTTAACCGAACAAGTGTTTATGGTAGCGACGTGTTTTTTTCCGCATATGGGTCACGATTCGCCATTGAGTCACTGACCACTTACCATTTGGCTCGACGCAATTGGCTCTTCCTCTCGACTATCTTGTCCCCCGCTTGTATTACGAGCGTATTATTTATAATGCCCTAACTGAGTTTTGATTTTTAAGGTCAATCGCTTTTTCAATACCTAATAGGAATTGCTTAATACAATTTTTCTCTAATAATAAATGTTGACATATAGTTATCACACTCTAATACAGGAAAAGCCTTACCCAAAAAATCCTAAATGATTTAACACTTACACAGTTGAAGAATAGATATGGTTGTTTTGCTGGCTGTTCCTATTTGTTCTGATATAACAAGCAAATATATATGAAAATTACGTTTGAAAATCTTCGAGAACTTCTTGGATTTGAAATAGGTACCAATTATTCCTAAAAAATTTAATTCGACTCAACAACTCGTAATCACTTTCCACGTCTATTGAAGGACGGAAACTAGCAAGACCGGTACTTATGAAGTACTCCAAATTGATTTTGACAATTTATTTATGTTAGGATTCTTCTGAAATGTCAAATAGAATCAATCTAACTATCAAATAAAATCAATCTTGCCATAGATTTGAATATTTCTATCGATACGAATTTTATAATATCTCCTTGGATTATGATAAAAAAATTTGTTCTACTGTTTTCTTTGTGTGAATAAAATGGCAAACATGCGTGCGGCCGTCACTTGTGGCTGCATGACTGCAGCATATAAACATCTGGAATCGAGCTCGAATAGGATTGTAGGAAATCATTAATCTTGACCGTC
Source organism: Oxynetra confusa (assembly GCA_018239405.1). Taxonomy (NCBI): domain Eukaryota; kingdom Metazoa; phylum Arthropoda; class Insecta; order Lepidoptera; family Hesperiidae; genus Oxynetra; species Oxynetra confusa. The sequence continues at coordinate 2,762 of DVPV01000008.1, read as the reverse complement.
GACGAAAGTTTTGCTACTTTTGAAGACTGAGCTGGTCGCTTCTAGTATAGACGTGGACTGGCAATCACATCTTTCAAACCGATACACAAATTGCTATTATAACAACTGCTTCAAGGCAATAATAGGTGCAACGGTGGTACATTCCCGAGCGAACCGTATATAGGTTATTCAACACCTAACTGTATGTGTGATGGGTTATTTATGAAAATATAATATATTATACAGGTGTATCAGACACCTCTATAGGCTCGTTTTTGTTCACACACAAATAAATCGCAGCACCTACGCGGCGCCATTCGCAGCCACACGCGGTGCCTGCGCGTGGTACATTAGGGAGCGATACACGAATCCCGATGTACGGTATATAATATCACACGAAAAAGACATTACATATACGACTGATGACCATATTATTATACTTATATAATCATTATGTTAACGCGCAATGAATATAACAGAACAGTATAGTTTTTAATGAATTGATTTATCTAACAGCAATTAATAATGAATTTGCCGGATATGCATAAAAAATATTCAACTTTTCAAATGTATTTATCTTTGTCTTGTTTAAGCAAGTAATTAAGGAAATAAACCACTTCGTTCAATCAGCGATCGCTCTTCGGTGGACGAGATAAAATATTGATTAATTGTTTATCTTGCGTGCGAAATTCATTTGACAAAATTACAGTACTTCCCTTTTTAAAAAGCAACTTATGAATATCACTAATTGGGAGCACCTACTGAAAATTTTTTTCGCGTAAAATGTAACTAGTTTATGAAAACAACGAGGACTTGATAAAAAGAGAAAAATAAAAGAAAACTAGGGTGTTACCCCAGAGTAATATATCCATTTTAAATTTCAGTGTTCTGAAGCATACTTCTTAGAGTTAGAAACGTGCTACATGTAAATTCAATCATTATTCATTGACTGCATCTCCGGGAAGTAAACGCAGACGTGAAACGCAGAATGACGTCACTGAGCTTTGTCAATAGATATTATAATTATCATAATAAACCTCTGAGCTGTAAGCACATATATATTAATTTACACGCGATAGTTATTTGTTAAATGTTATAAGTGAATGGGAATCAATTATTTCGTTTCAAATAAATATCCCAATGTTAAGGATGGTTCATGTGAATTGCTCAAGATGCGTGTTAGTGACCAGCCTGTCTGTAGAAGCTGTGACCCCAAAGCAGTTCCGCTAATCCCAACTACTGTCTAGCGTTCACCAAACCCTAGAATTGTTTGGGATTTGTCCCTAATTGTCAAACATATCGAGACTGATTACAGTTGATTTCAGATGACACTATAATAAAACGTCTTACTTAAAAAACATATTATTTCTTGTTTGGTAACGCAACGACATTTATATTACAATATATACATAATCGCTACAATCCATAACTTCGACCATAGCTTCACGTTCAATATCACACGATGACATTGAGTCAGATGCCGTAGGACGAACAGAAATACACAAGTAACTGATCTGGAGGTAACTGGTGCGTTTACCCTATTAGGCGAGTTCCTCAACATAGCTTGAATTAGATAATACGGTGCTATTGTTAGCTTACAGTGATAAATGGTTTTCTTACGAATCTCATGTATACATTCTTTTGTAATGATTTAATATGAGAACATTTACTTTTACTTATAAGCTGGTGAATGCTATTTTAGATATCTCTACCCAGTCTAGTGGTAGATTGGGAGAAATTGCTGTTAGCATTAAGTCCTCCTTTTACATATTTTTATCGTGGCATGATGTACTAAAGAAAAAATAAACAAATGCAACATAACAAGATCAGTGTGACTTTAAATATAGTGATACAATCTGCCTTAAAAGCTTCAATCATAAGTTGAAAATGGAAAATGACACAATTACCTCATACCTCATAACGAAGTAAGTAGATTAGGTAATTTGTACCCATTTTGGGAATTTTGAATGATGAACGAATTTACGGGAAGAACGTAATTTGCAATGATAATACAACCGTTTTTCTGATTTTTCTTTACGCTTCGCTTTGTCTTTACAAGGAAATGGTCAAAAAACAAAAGAACGAACTTCCCTTAAAATATCTTCTTCGATGATGAGTCGTTATATCGATAAATCAATCATGACAAATCATCGTAACATGGTTATAAAAGAGATAACTGAGATTATTACCTAGTTGACCCAAAATATAGAAATGTATTATTTTCGTCGCCAATAGATCACTGTAGGGGCGAGTCAGTATTCACATTCGATATACGATAAATAGTTATATTTACCGACTCGTTATAAGTAATATGTTTCTATGTGCTTTCGTATAATAATTTTAAACTTGATTATTTCTTAAGCCTTATTTTCATGATTGTGCATTTTATGCATGAAATGATTGACTTTTATCTTTTAGTTTAAGCTTCACAATATAATTATGTACAATCGATGCTGACCTGCTCACGAAATGAAATAAATATTTCTTTTTTCTATCTATATCAATAAATATTATTTTATATATACGTCCATGGATGGAAGATTTCAACTATTCCATTGAACCGAATTACAATCAGTTTAACTGTATGCTTATATGTGAATATTACTGTTCTTAGCAATGATTTATAATACATTAAATTTATTTATATGTCAAGCCTCTTGTACCATCATTTGGTACTTGATAATATTTGAAATTACTACTAACTTTGTTTTTTGTATATAAATAAATAAATAACCGTCACGCCAGGTCCGTAGCGGGGTAGGCAGAGAGCACGGATAATGTTA
>DVPV01000007.1:0-11354 GCA_018239405.1 Oxynetra confusa | reverse complement strand
ATTTGGTAGGCTTCACTAGACTTCTATAGCGATCACTTACATAAGAGTCACGTAACATCGCACCTGTAACATTTCACTTGTCCATCCACTAACACCACTTTTGAAATCATATTCAAAGTTACTAAGTCAGATAACACTTGGCCTCGGGGATCATATTCGAAACTGGCGAATAGTAGGCCTCAAAACTAAGTTAGATAGTTTAAACAAATTTAAAATGATAATAAACCGCTAATTAGTTATTTAGATATATATTAAATAATGTTTTTTCATTTTAATAAATATTTCATCAATCTTTTAAAATATAAATGATAATTTCCTTTTAGATAATAAAACTTTTTTCTATCCTATTTTAGACCTGATACCCTTGCAAGTATAAGATTGAATTCCTCATAGATCCCCAAAAGCCAAAACAAACCTCAGATGTAAAAATAAGTCAGTATCGACATTACTATAATCATGTACAAATTTGGAGATTTCCAAAATCCTCGACTCCAGCTGCAATCCAAATCTCTTGATATAACCTAAAAAGACAAATTAGAAATTAGTATATGCAAGTTTGACCATTATTTATAGCTTGGAAGACTGAGATCGTAACCTTTGTTATTTGAATTAGGTATCATTTGAATAACGTTGTTACTGAATTCACTCACATCGCTTAAAGTTCTGTTATCGTAGGAGGGACATCTGGCCATTCGAACGTCGTCTCTAGTTGCCACGCAATTCGACAGACCATCGCAGAGATATTGTCTTCTTTTGCGATCCCATGCTTGTATCCAACTGTTAAGAACGCGAGTATCATAAAGTTGTTGCGTTAAAATATTTATTCCATTATTATATAAATTTTTTTTACGATTTCTTCTTACCCAATTCCACAGTCACAAATTAAGGGATTTCCAGACACAAGGATATCGTGAAGAAACAGCGTATTTGGAACTCCCGGCCATTCCTTCTGGGCTGGATTTGGTGCGCTAATCAAGTAATTGTTTCTGAGATCCAGTGTCAGGTTTTTTATACGGCCCGGTCTCCAGAATACTTCATTTGGTATTTCTTCGATGCTAGTGTTATATATCGTGAGCCTAAAAACTTTTGATTGAACTCCCTAAAACGGAAGAACGTGAGTTTTAAATTTACGGTGACATTAACAATTTGACTTCTTTTGCATTTTCATATAAAATTAACACTTACACTTAAAATGTATTGAGAGAGATGTCTTAATTGTCTTCCGGTTAATGTAATGTTACTCAATTTACATGGTAAAGGACCACCCATTTCTCGGCCTAGATCAGTGTGTGTATTGTCAACTTCTATTAAAAGATTTTCCAAAGCCGCATTGTTCGCTAGCAATTTAGGAACGCTGAAATCTCTAACGTTGCTATAGGCTGTGATCTTAAGTGTCCTAAGGCCGTACATTTTGTTTAACACTCCATGCTGTAAAAACAAGTATAGTCATTAGTTCGCATGATACATATTTATAACGATAATAAAGAAGTAGGAGGTTAAAATAACAGTCACGTAAATGACATTTAAACGTCGAGAAGATAATACACTTTCTTACCTCTAAAATACTTAAGCGTAGGCGTGTAACATCAAGGTATTCTAAACGCGGAGACACTCCATATAAACTGGTATTCATAAGAGCTGTGATAGGATTTCCTGATAAAGAAAGCCATCGGAGATCGTTCAAAGAGTGCGTTGCCTGAAATAGTACAATAACATTAAATTTGAAATTGTACTTTTGTTTAACGATTTATGATTTGTGACGGTTTTTTTTTGGATTTTGCGGCCTAATTTAAGGGGTTGAAAAATTGTTCAATGATAAAAATTAACATACCACTGGAACTTTGGTGAAATCGTTGTATGACAGATCCAGAACTCGTAGCCGAGTCAAATTGCTTGTTGTGTCTGGCAGAATCGATGGTAGATTATTGTATGACACATCCAAACTCTTTAATTTAGGCAACGGCATCGATGGTAACTGTAGTAATCAAAAATCATATTTGTTATAATATATTAGTTAAATAAAAAAAATAAAATAAAAAGTTTGTCTAGCTTCAATCAGTTATATTTGTAAAAGGAGGATTTGTAAAGGATCTAATTCAAATAGCGGTTTTTGAGAAACAGGTATATATTTTAAATCAACTTACCGTCATCAAGCTGACGTTTTTTAATCCTAAATGCGATAATCTTCTTTCCAAGCCCTTGAAAATGCTATTGCCTCGTTCACCATTATTGAATGGGGAGTTATTACTTAAGTCCAGCCAACGGAGTCTTGGTAATGCCGCGAATGATCCACCCTCAATCCTTACCAAGTGATTGTTCGATAAATCTAACCAAGCGAGAGACTAGAGATGGAAAAATAAGAAAAGTAGAATTAATTTTCATTGAACGAAATTATACATACATTCATATGAATTTTTATATAAGTTTGAAATAATTTGAACTCTACAGCCACTTAAATATTGTAAAAGCAGAAGTAAATGGTTTAAGCCATAATTAACAAGAAAGGAACATAATTAATTATTTTCTAATAAAAATAATAATACAGGATAAAAGAAAAGTCAAAACTAAATTTAATACATTTCGTGCTACAGTTAAATGCAAACAGGAAAGCGCGTGCTTCTTAGCAGAATGTACATGATGCATTTAGACCAAAAATATGAATAAAAGAATATACATATGTATGAAATTAACCAAGCATTAATATTTTAATAAAGAAATGCAATTAATTCGAGAACGCAACTTTTTTTTATCATTTAAACCGTTAAACTATGCAATAAACTAAAATCCAGTAGAAGTGGCAAAAATTTTAGGAAGCATATAATTGATTCTTGTTAAGAAATCCGATTGCATCATCTACGACTTCTAAGATTCGAAGGATGTCGTCTACCTTGTACAGAATATTCTGCGGGTATTGTTTTTTTTGATGGAACACTCTGGTGTGATCTCGTCTAGCGGTGTGGTACATGTACTCATCGCTGTAGTCGGGCTCCTCGGGCCAGTACTCTCCCAATTCGGGGTTCTGGCAACACATGCAGGGACGGGATTTGTTAGCTTAACTACCACACTGGCTCTACTATCTTGGTTAGTACAATAAAAAAGGTTTAATGCTTTTACAGGACCAATGTCTTCTGCGAAAAAGACACTTTAAATACGAATGCAAATTAAATACGCTGTTCTAAGACATTTCGATCATCAAAAAAATATGTTTTTTTCAGTATATAAGAGATATTTCGTGTCTTGTACCAGCAAAAAGTTATACTTATACGCAGAAAATATTAGCCCATAAAATTCAATCACAACAACACATTACCAAGTAAAATATATAATCATTATTTTTAAACAATATTCCAATTTAAATATTTACAATATACATTGAATAAATATGATCTTCACAATCAATACAAGCGGTTAGTACTCGTAGTTAAAATTTGTCTATCATTTCAATTTGAACATTTTCATAAATAACTTAGCAGTTAACTTACCCTATATCGCTGAACGAAATCCGCTATCGAAATTGCGGGTATCGTATTTCCACTAAGATCAAGTTCGACAAGATTGCCGGCTGCAGCGGCCGATAAAGCATTTGTTGGTATTCTGGATAATTCATTTTCAGATAAATCGAGACTGAAATTGATTAAATAATGATCTCTTAAATACAATAAACGAATAAATATACATACAATTTACTGATAAATATTTTAGTATTTTGAAATCACGTCTTGGAAATTTCAAATATATATGATTTACTTAAATTTTCAAATTTTCTTGAAATTTTATTCACTTTATATATTACCTCTCCAAAGCCGGGGATGGAATCAAATTATCTGCTACGTTCTTTAGTCGATTATGTGAGAGATCAACAAACGTAAGAACTTGCATATCGTGGAACACTTGAACTGGGAGCTCTATCAAATTGTTGTGAGACAAATTGATTATCTGGAATTCGAAAATTACTATAAGCATTTGCCATCAATTAATAAATACAAACAATTCTACTGTCATCGTCCTATAATTAGCAAAGAATATATTTTTTTGATTGTTATCTTACCTGTAGATTCTTAACTCTCTTAAAGCAATCGTATTCCATGTGATATATTTGATTGTGAGATAAGTCTAAGTATTGTAGCATTAGCATTGAGCCAAACACCTCTCTTGTAATATTTCTTAACAAGTTATGAGACAGATGCAGCTCGGATAAAGTTAAATCAGCATGTCTAAAAATATAACATTAAATAACATACTTGAAAGAATCATGTGAACATATAAGAAAATCATTAATCAATTTCTTACAAACCTGAAATAGTATGGGGCGATATAAGAAATATTGTTATGCGAGAAATCCAAAACTCTTATGTTCACTGACACAGTCCCAAGACCTAAAAGAAAGAAATACACGTCTCAGAGGTAAATTTATACAGAGCTCATTGCTGTGATTTTTTATACAATATAAAATGTGTGAATATAAAACAAAACATACATTTTAATAATATATGAAAAATGGTAGTACAAAAGTAAGATAACTAAAAAGCAAGAGAAGAAAAATAGCAACTAAACGAGGAAACAAAATTAATGTACTTACTTATGGTAGTAGCTTAAAAAACAGAAAAAATGTTAAATAATAAAGAAGATATAGAAGAAAATAAAGAAGAAACGATGAAACAAACAATTTTAATAAATATTTATTTTGGAATTAAATCTTACTTTGAGCTTTTGGTGGCGGATAAAAGTTCGAAGTGAAGAAACTAGGTGCATTTGAATCTGTTAACGCCACAATTCTATTATATGACACGTTAACTTTCAGTGCTGTAGCTGACCCGACTTGGTCAAATATAGAGAATTTAAATGTCTCCAGCCGGTTGAACGATATATCAAGTCTGAAACGGAAGTCACGTATTATTTATAGTGGCGAAGAATATACACATTTAACATGCGACTAGATTATTACTAATATGTTTATAATATCACTAAAACCTTTCTAACGAATTGATATTTAATCAGTATTTAGTCATAATAAGTATACTTACTCTTTAAGCGCTGGTAAGTTTTGGAAGGCTTCTTCACTTATCTCATCGACTCTGTTACCTCTAAGTTTAATGGTTTTTAAGTTATCTAGACTGGTGAAAGCTCTTCGTTGTATGACTTGTACTAAATTATCTTCAATTAAAATCTCTTGTAGTTCTATTAAGTCTACGAATGTGTGCATAACAAGTTGATTCATTTTGTTTAGAGACAAACTAACTGTTTGTAGCTGTTTGTGGATGTCACCCTGAAAATGTTTAAATGTATTTTGTTACATTAATTAATTACTCATACGTTAACGTTTTTTTTATATAAATTGCTTAGGCCTCTGTTACCTGAAGAGTTCCTTTGGAGAAGTGATCAATTAGATTGTCTTGCAGATTCAACGTCTTTAACTTGTAGAGGAAATGGAACGATGTGTCCGGAACATTTCTTAGCCTGTTATTGCTAAGATCCAAATATTGCAGTTCTATTAACGCCTTTAGTGGTTCGAAAGGAAGGATTTTAACGTCGTCAGCTAAACCGTTCGCCATTTTCAAAGTGGTCAAACTGTGCAACTAAAATGAATTTTTAACAAATAAATATATTACTTTACCAAATTAGCATATTAAATGTTTAGCTTGTATAATAAGTTATGAAGTAGTTCTATTCAATCATTTATACTGTGCGGTAGAACTTGAATTAAAAAACTATAATCATAATTATATTGTGATTTGAGTTTTTAAAACAATGTCACCAACAGAATATTTAGATATCAACTGAGTATTATAAAAATCCTTACCTCGGCAAAAGCAAAAGGATCTATGAATTCGATATTATTTTCAGATAGATCCAATGTTTTGATTGTCCTTACGTGTTGGAGTGCACTCGCTTCTATGCGAAGTATTGTACTACCGAATATTTTCAAATCTTCTAACTCTACTCCATATTCAAGAAAATCTTCCGCGGTGATACTCCTCCTTATCAACTTGCTAATTCCTAAGAACCGTAAAGACCGCATCCTGTAATATAATATTGATATTAAATATTTCAATTTTTTTATTTATGACGCCTATCACTATTTTTCACCTACAATGCTTGACTGTTAGATAATGCCTCCAAGCATGAAGTGCAACAATTTTAATTAAATAAATAAAAGGGTTCAATAATAAATAGACATAAGCATAATTGAGTTCTTGATTTGATTCATTTGATTGGTGTTGAGTGCCTTAAATTTACCTGTAGATTTTTTTCCTTGTTTTTTTTTAAACTCCTATATAAATATTCTTTCTTTACCATTAATGTTAATCTCAACTGTTATTAATGCTTGATTTATTTGAAATTGTATATTTTTTAAAAATACCCATTTTTGTTACGTGTTTATGCACGTAACAAAAAGATAAGCATGTAGATTTCTTGAGTTTATAATGAATATTAAAAAGGCATGTAGTATTAATCAACCATATTTTTAATCGACCTGACATAGGACTTGTTAGAAAAGTACCTTTACAAATTCACCACACTACTCGGTAACAAAGTTAAGATAAAAAAAGCGAACAATCAAACTATGTACCAGTATCCAATTTTTGAGTATTGTACTACATTTATCTTACTTCCTTATATCCTGTAAAGTCATCTCCATGGAAGAAGAGCCGCTGATGTCGAGGTAGAACAGTTTGTACTGGAAGTTGTTGAACGAGGTGATTGAATATTCGGATGGGATGTTCGAAGTCAGCAAGTTTGTATCCACCTATAAGTATCCAAACGAAATGAGACATTTAGAAAATCCAAAATAATCAATTGGGGTTATTTTGGTTTCTTTTAAAAAATACGAGAAAATGTAGTAAATGCAATGTGAATATTATTCTTTGACATTATTAAACATTATGTTGCCTTCGGGAACCAATAATGCTTACACGAAAAGAAAAAAAACCAGATCTAGAAAAGACACGTTACTGTTTGATATGAAGCATTCAACCGATCAGCATGTTTTTATTCAACATCATACAATACAGTTTTTATAGATTGGTACTTTCAGCTATATCGAATTGGGATTCAAAAGTGTATGTATGGCTATCTGAATAAATTGAATTGAATAATTTTACCTTATTCTCTCTTAAGTTGAGAAACCTCAATGAGTCTAATTTGTTCAACATGAACTTTGATATCATGGTCAGATTATTCTCAGATAAATCTAAAGTCTGAAGACTGTTCTCGAGTCCAGCGAAGGATGCCGGAGACAGCTCCGATATGCTGCAGTCACGGAGAGAAAGAGATTTGATCTTCGCGTTTCTAAAAGCATCTTCCTGTAATGAAAATATAACGTAACGTTATTTTCAAAACTCATACCACCCTATAGTTGCCGTCGTGAATACAAAATTTATTTATGCACATAATTTAAATAAAAAAATACGAATTTCTATGAAGTTACACGATAAATTATATTTAAATAAATTTATTGAAATAAAGATTATTATTATTATTATTACTATTCAAAGTGCACATATAACTGATTGATCAACTGGTGTGCCAACTGGTCCGAAATACGCTTTGCAAATCTGAATAGTTCGCATTTATTTCAAGCAGTATTAAATTTAAATGTTTAGCATACACACAGTACATGGAAAAAATGCACGTCATTTTAGAAAAACAAACAAGAAGACAAGCAAGGAGATAAAAATTCAACTTATCAGAAAAACAAACAAGAAGACAAGCAAGAAGACAAAAATTAAACTTATCATACTGTTTTACGTGATATCACTAGTATAGTTATTTCAGTACAACGCGCAGGTATAATAAATAATTATACACTACAGAACAAGTTATCAAGTATAATTACACTAGCTATATATTATATCTATATTTCATCTGTACGTCCGCCTTAATAGAATATCGAAGCCTAAGCCTAGGTAATTTAGAATCCGAATGCTGATATCCATAAATAAAATATTGACGTTTTTCCCCTTTTTTTTTTGAGTTTGGAAACAGTTGACGATATCAATTTACACTTTGAAATATAAAATTATTATATGTTTCAACGAAACTAAGTTACAAATGTCGATAGAATTCATGAATTGGTACACGTCATAATGTGACTGTTCATAACAATACTAGACAATATTGTAGTTCATGGAAATTATGAGAGACTAAACTATGAAAAAGTTAAATGCATTTTGCGTTAAGTAAAAAAAACGTATATGTACCTACCTACTTATGAATTTATATTTTATATGTAAGTAAGTAATTAATTAAACACTTTAACAGTCCGTTATGTATGTACTTTAAATACAAGATTGTTTTCCTTTTATCTATTCACTTCGTATCTACTATGAATTGAATGCAATTGGTTTTGTTATTCTAGCTGCTGTGCAACTTGCATAATACGATTCAAGACCAGATGAAACCATTTTAGTGCTTCTTGCATTGCACTTTGCGTGACTTCTGTGAACATGTGACCAAAATAACACATTGGAATGTTATGGTTTCATATTAACACAGTGTTTCTGTTAAATATTTATTTGAAATAACTGGGTTTAAACCGGTGCATAGCTTCTTGTTGGGTAACTAAAATAAACACTTTTGCTTAACATTACAGTGATTTACACACCAAAATATCGTATGAACAGTACATAGTTCTTGTTTGCAGTAGCCATAGTTATTAGGATTTTTTGTTTATTTTTGTAAAATGTTTAAGTTTGTATTCATGAAATTTTTACATTGAAACAGCAATACGCAGATAAAAAGTATCAAGACGTAATGTAAATATTCGTAGTTTAAACAAGTGCCAGATTTGTATTGAATTGAGAGAAAATTAGGCGCGATGTTATATCATTACGTGTACAAATATGATTTGTATGTCACGCAATAGTAATATATTAGAGACTACGCAGTAAATTTAACATAACGTTAAATGTAGGGATTAATACGAAAGATTAACGATTTGAACATAATTTTAACGTATATGTATCCGTGAAATAACTCTTTATAAAAAACGTATTTTCATTAGCAGTACCATACAAAACAGCGTCATCTATTAGCAATCAGTTTAATCAAATTGATGGTCATTAAAAATGTGTTCTTTCAAACAATTATCGAATTAAATCGATATAAAATGTTTTAAATACAAATAGTTATATTTAAGGACCAACATGTAGCTATAAATGTAACTGACTCAATTAACGTGTTAAAATCATTTATTTACATCATTGGTAACAATAATTTACCTTTACATTAAAGTTAAGCATTTTTTTTACCTTTCTAAGACTTTTATGTTTAAGTTGAATAGAATCGTTTTTTTAGGATGAGGTTCAATAGAAGCATGAGAAGATGAAGACGTATCGTAAACTTAAAAACACAAAAACTTACCCTCACGATGTATATTGGATTTCCATCCAAAGATGTTTGGTTCAAAATATTGAAATACTTAAATGATCCCGGACCTAGAATATTTATAATATTGTTGTCTAATCTGAAAAAAGTAGTTATATTTATTTATAACACAGATTTCACCACAAATAGGTATGTAAATATTGATATAGCATACGGTATTTAGCGGTAGTAACAGCTGAAATATTGTCTAGATAATAAAGCCTGGCTATATATACCTAATAGGAAAAAAATACATAATTGCATCAAAAGATAAGTTTTGGTGTATGTGTAACATGTCATTTGTTTGAATCAAATAGTATCAATGAAGTCCCAAAACATATTCACTTATTGATCATTTACAATCAGTATATTTGTCACTTTATCATATATCGGTTATTTTCACATGATTATCAATACAATAAATGTTAAAATAATATTAATAATTCGCACTGATTAATATGACTTGAAGAATTTCAAGTTTTGATTTATTAGCAATTGCTATTGTACCGTAATTATTATCGAGTTATTTGAATATTTGTTTTATAACTAATTGCTAAAATGTACTAAAAGAAATTATGACTTATATGGCGCTTATTTTGGAGTTGGAGTCACTGTATTTCTAAGAACACACATAGTGCTGTAAATAACGGTTATTTCTGGGGGTGTAAGATAATTTTTTTTTGTTTGAATAATTATATTTGAACAAGGGCAGAATGTTATGAAATAATTACTTTAAATTGTCCAATGAAAGCATTATGCCGTTCAGATCGTGCGCCGGAGGTACTTGTCTGATCAAATTGCTGGACAAATCTAACACTTTCAGCTGACGTAGCGGAGATATCTCCTCGTATGGTATGTATGCGAGTTGGTTATCGCCCAACAGAAGCTGAAATGAGAATTAATATAGATATAAAAAGATAGATAGATATAATATATGTATTTACAACTAAATATAATCCTAACCAAATATCGAAACAAAAAAAATCATTCGTAACAATAAGTAATAACTGTTGTAAAATGTTGATATAATATTTTTATGTAAGAAACAGATACTGATAGTTGCTTTCGATTAATAAGGCTTAGTGTAAATTTTTTTTTATAATATTCCTTTCTTGACATTAATGAAGAATAAAAAATTTATTCGCTGTGTCAATAGTATTAGATAACATTTACATAGTTAAGATGTTAAGTTGACATAGTCTCGCAACGGCACCAATACTTGTAAACACACACAAAATAGCGAAACCCATTTGCACTATACGTTAGATCAAAACGTGGTAGCATTCGAAATAGTCAACAAATTCGCGTTAATGTAACGATGCAGTTTTAATTTTATATTTATGAACTTAATGTACGTTATAGATGTTGCAATTTCAAACATTATTATGGTGTTAAAACATATTCTATACCATAAAATGTTTGTATATATAAGATCAAGTTCAGTTTTTATTATGCTCACACAATGTGCGCTTCTATTGTGAGGTCGTTATGAAATATGATATACCTTATAAAGTCTGCTCATCCCATCTCGGAAGACGCCGCTATCAATCGCAGCGAGGTGGTTGCCACGCAAATCCAAGGTTTCCAGCATCGGTAAACCAGTGAATGCATCAAGTGGCAACCCCGCTATGGAGTTGTCGGCGAGTATCAGCGTTTGCAATGTGTTCTCCAGTCCCCTCCAGTTGTCGCCTGAGATGTCTGTTATTTCATTGCCTGAAATATTATTTTCATAATACATATCATTCTATCCAGCTTGGTCATTAACGACCGCATCTTCGTCATCACAAGAGGGTTTCGAGATAAGATATTTCGATTCAGATTTTATAATCGTTTATATTATATCTTGAGACATATTCATATACGGCCATCTGATCCCAAAGTTGTCACTTAATCAGTGCCTACCTGTATTGCAGTCACCAGATTGCTGATAAACTACACATAAATAAGTAAATACATAGAAATATATACTTATATAATTATATGTATGT
>DVPV01000006.1:0-11541 GCA_018239405.1 Oxynetra confusa | reverse complement strand
GACCCAGCGTATATATATATATACAGATATATATATATATATATATATATATATATATATATACATATATATATAGATATATATATATATATATATATATATAACAGTCCAGCCACAGTACAACTGCTTGTGCTAATCACACAAATGTTTATCACCGCGGGGAAACCACCCCATGGTTCAGCAGTCAGGTCCACTAACCGGTACACTGATAGACCAGTCAAAGGCCAGGCCAGTCAAATGAAATACCAGCACCGTAATAAATGTACTGCGGTTTAAAAGGACTCGCACGTTTTACGAATTGCGAGTGAACTGTCATCCGGTCGATTACACAACAGTATTGAACTCGTGAAAACTGACCAAACGAGACTATATTCCAGAAACCGTTCTAGTAGTAAATGTCATTTGAACGTTTCCACAGCCGTACTCCCGGCTCCGGGACCAATTCTATCAAATTATTGCAACGTCATCCGTATAAATGATCCTTTGAAAGTTGTACATCGGTAAGGCCGATGTGTAGGCTAAACTTCACTCTCTAGAATAATTCTACAGTTGTTTGCATACAAATTAAACTAATGTACCTACATATTATTATGATGAAATAGTTTAATGAAACCTGTTGTTAATTTTCGATAGCTTTCTGTGAGAAATGTTTGTAGTATGCTCTAAAGAATTATAAATTCTTTGTTAATATAGATAAATTTATAATTTTGAAAAAATTTTGATGAGTCAACATTTTTAGATGTGCAGTTGAATCTAAGCGTTTGTTTATAACTAACATAATATTTTCAGTATTCAAATGAATTATTTATAAGTATATAAAGTATCGCATTTAATATTGACTTGCAAGGGGCGAATTATGTCATTAGAAACGAATATGTCGCAAAGCAGTACTTAGTGCATTTACAATTTATCCGCAGCGGTGCATTATGGACAGTTGTGCAAGCATGAAAATCTGTCGCGTTCTTGTTCTAGAATGTTCGTATTATATTTATTATATTGACACCTCTAATAGCTACGAGTATTAAAATTTGTTATAGCGGGTGAGCTGGCACAGGAGTGCAGACCGCGGCTCAGCAAACGGGACGCCTTCCAGCTAGGTCGGATGATTTGCAAAAGTCAGGGCGCAATAGATCCCATAAAGTCTTAGTCCAGCAGTGAACACAGTATCGCCGATGACGATTCGCTACAGCCTCTATATCCCACGTTTTAACCTTGAAGCATATTCCATCAAATTGTTGCGGAGAAAAGAAGCAGGCGGGTGGGTTTTTAAAAATTGTCGGTCGGCAAGCAAGTCACAGTTGCCGTAAAAGTGGACGTGAACTGAAGTTGACCGCTGAAAATATGTGACTTTCCTCAAAGGTTTCACGAAAACCCTTGTAGTCACTTCTCAATCAACTTGACTGATCATTTGGAATATATCAATACATGGTTGGCATAAAATGGCTGCTTGTGGAATTAAGAGCCATTGTATCTCTTAAATAAAGTATATTTAAGAATAAATAAATAACTAAGTAAATCAACGTTAGAATAGCTGGTAGTGTTCTGTTAAAGTCAAAACAGCAATTAGCTCAAACACTTGCGCCTGTAAATTTCGGCCGCTATGGCGCACAACAGTATCTTACTAGCAACAAATCTTCCAGTTTAAAAGGAAATATAAATTCCAATACTAAAAGCTTAGGCTAACTTGCTTAGCCGTCCGCGCTTAGAACGCGGCGCAATGCGAGGGCGCGAATGCATTACCGCTGCGCGTTACTCTGATTTCGACACACGAGTTACATAGCGAGGTAGTTACTTGACCAATTTAAACATCAAAAGCAAATATATATTAATGGCGTTGCATATATTGAATTACATTTAAGTACCGCGAGCCATTTTAATATCTTTTCATGTACCCACATACTATGTTTCTAGAATTCCGAATCAACTAGTCCACTTTATATTTCGTTCTGCAAAATTAATTACAATTTTGTTACTGTATATGAATATGTTTTGTAAAATAAATAATTTTCAAGCTCAGTTGTAGTCATTTGAGTTTTGCTTCAAATTTAAACCAACCGTTTTGTTACCATAACAGTCATAGTTTCAATAACTACTTTGAGATCGGATGGCCGTGTGTGGACATGCCCGAAAATATTGTTATTTCTTTATATAAATTTCTTTCACAGCACTAAGCTCTATTAAATAATTATTAAAATAAATAATTATTATAGTCACTAAGCATTTAAATCTCAATGAATCTAAGAATTATACCCATAATATATTTTCAAATTAACTCTGTTAAGAAATTTAGTGTTCATAATTTGTTACATATCTACACACAATAATATTTATTTTTGATTAAAATATAATTTCGTTATAAAATTTATGATTGTATTCTGTTTTGTTTTCGAAAAACAATCCTAATAACGTTCAAAGCGAAAAAAATAATGATTGTTGTAATTCGACCGCTGGACATCTAATAGTAATTATGGGTCGTTTAAAATACGAAAGAGTTTGATACTCATAATATATAAATATCAAGTGATATTCTTTACTTTTGAGTCTTTTTATTCTAATATGTGTATTACTGACTAATCTGTACTGTGTACCAGTAAATATTAGAACAACTCTGGGTATTAAATACATCGGCGCCACTTTGTAACATACAATAGAGAATAAATAAAACAATGTAAGTCCACTTTTCCAAATATTTTCACTAAACAATGACAGGAAATAGAATGTCCATAGGTACAAAAAATAACATCACTTTAACAAAACATCTTTCTAATTATATTTATCACTACGTATTTTGCTTCGTTTGTATAAAGAAAACTAAAATTCAGCGAAATAAATGATTCCGATAAAGAAGCAGTGTTAGAAATTATTTAGACACAGTATACATTCATATTCAAGAAAATTTTCTTAAATTGTATTAAACATAAAATAAATAACCGTCACGCCAGATCCCTAACAGGGTAGGCAGACAGCACGGAGTGCCAAACTTCTCGGTACTTGCAAACCTGATGTGCTCCGTCTACATTCATGACTCTCCTCATGCATACACGCCGGTAAATAAAAAAATGTAATCTTGTATATTATTGAGCGTATTGGTATCAATTAAAATTGTTCTATGACCAAATTATAAAATTACATTACAAAAAAAAACCACAAAAATACGGTTATAACCTTTATTGAATCGAATACATTCACATATTTGAATACAGAAGACTATGAAATATAAATTAATTCACATGGAATTTTAATCACTTGGAATAATTATACAAAATTATAGAAACAGTATCTGTTTCTTGTATTTGATACGAGATTACTCTTCGGGGCAAGGTGTCTCGCGCAGGTACAGATTACCAGATGGCAGGTTCATAATAGTAGCCTCGGGGAACCTCTCGATCATGTCATCGGATGTCACCGTAGGAAGCACCATGCAAGTGCCCCCTTGCTGAAAATGAAATAATAATGACAATAATTCATTTGCGTCATACCTTTATAAAGATTTTTTATTGCAACAATAATGCTATACAATGTGGAATTTAAGATTCATTATTCAACTTAAAAAACATTTTCGATCAAGTTTTATATTAAACGAATCATATCCATAACGTTGGTCCTATCACTTTTTATAAATGGTCAAAGAATGATAATGGAATACCCCATAAGGAAAGCAGAACAGGTATGTTCCACATTTATTTCCCGCATACCCTTAAATTTTTCTATCTGCAATTATTTGCTCTTCTAATTTGTCAGGCGTTTTAGCACTTCACTTCGTGTTTAACTCTTGGAAGCCTTCACGGGACTCAGATTTGCTGCTCACGCTCGACAGGGGGTAACTCTTAAATTAGTTTGACAATTTCCTCGTCAAAGATCTTTTGCAAACCAGAGCGGGCAACACGGGAACACTGGTAGAAGTCAAGACTGCTTCTATTCTATGCAATACTGCTTCTATCTCTTCTAATCTGCATTTTTAGGGAGCCAACAGATCTTACATATACATTCTCTTAACATAAGTACTGTATGAACAGTATAAGGCAGTGTGCTTGCTGACGACGGGTTTCAGTTTATTCAAAAAAACAAAACGTTTGGGTATTCTAATATATAAACAGCACCATCTAGTATCGTAATAAAGAACTACAACGTAGCCGCCAGTTTTGGAATGATAATTTTCATGAACTTTTCGTATATTGCTCTCTGGCTCATGAAGCTTTAGTATATTTATTTTATTTATTTATTTATACTTTATTTGCAACTTTAAAAAATATAAGTAACAAAAAGGTGGACTTAATGCTAAAAGCATTCTCTCTCAGTCAACCTTTTGGCAGTTTTGAGAGCAACGAAGATGGTTACAGAGAAAAAAGAAAAATAAATTAAAACAAATACAAGGTAGTATGTAAAGTATGGAGAACCATTTCGCCGTTTTAGTATGAATCAAGAACAAACCGACAAACAACAAACTTTGGTATTTATTATGTTGACTATAAATTGTCAAAAGTGCACACTGCTGCATACACTATGCAATGTGGGTACGATATTTGCCAGATATTTCAGAATTTTATGCATGTATATTTCATTTATGCATATATTGATCAATCATACGAGCCCCTTTCTAAGTATATCTAAAAAGGCGAAGGGCTAACTCTGATGTATAAACATAAAATGAAAAAGTAACCTTCCAGTCAGCCGGAGTGGCCACATCGCACTTGTCGGTGAGCTGCATGGAGTCGATCACGCGCAGAATCTCACTAAAACGATATAATTAAGATTTTATTATGTAACCAATGATTTTAACTTAACAAATTAATGTAATGTCACCAACAGGTTATTCTTGTAATATTGAACTGTAAAATTAATGTTCTGTAAGGTGTGCACATAATTGTTTAAAGTAACAAGCATTCCAGCATAACTTCAAAGCTTCCAGACTGATTTTAATAATATTCTCAATTGATAATGAGTGATCAATTAGTTGGTGATATAATAACGGTAAAAAATTTTAGTAAATATGTCACTTACTCAAAGTTCCTGCCAGTGGTAGCTGGATACAAAATGCTCAAGCGCAACTTCTTGTGCGGATCCACAATGAACACCGCACGAGCCGTCAGGGCCATCCCTTCAGAGTCCAGCTCGTCCCTGTCAAGCATCCCAAAACGGAAGGAGAGGATCCTGTCCTTGTCACTTATGATGGGGTAAGGAAAATCCTTACCTTTGTAGCCTGAAAATTCGAAAACAATGAATTCAATTAATATAATAATATATAAATCAAAACAAATAATATGATAGTGGATTAAATAAGAGTTAATACGATGAGAGATATGAGCGACATGTACGGTATATGCATATGTTTATTGAGAAACATTATAGCATAATTATAATACACTTTATTCCGCTGACATGTGTGTATATTTCAAAAGCAACCTATGTCTTTGTTTTTTACACCTCCACATACACAAATGTTATTACTTTAGTCAGTTTAACTTCTAATTTTATTTCATGAAGCCCAAATCAGATTGATTTTCAGGAATGATATATGTATGTATATATTACGTCAGAATGATAGAATGTTGATTAAAAATATGATAGAATTATAGAAATTAATGTTTTATCATGATATTGTATAAATAAATATTAACCTGCATACGCTTTGATGTCTTCGATCCAATCAAAGTGCGAGTCCAAACTGTCAACGGACAAACCAACAACTTTAACATTACGCTTCTCAAACTCCGGCATCAGTTTGATCATTCGGGCAAGCTCCGTGGTGCACACCGGCGTAAAGTCGGATGGATGGGAGAACATTATTCCCCATCTGAAAATTGCAAAAAGCAATAAGATTCAATTTCATTAACAAATATGCCTCCCTCTTCCATAGCACGACACTATAACATTTACTCAAAGATATGTTTTTTATTGGGTTTTTGTATTGTACTTATGTTAAAAATAATTGCTATTAGATTAATGTTTAGCTCTGTTTAAACTAAAAGTAAACACTGCGTCATTCATTGGAGATCATGTCCAAGTAACTAAAGTCGTCGAAATCAAATTTAGAATTTTATCCAACAAATGAAGCTGAAGAAATGTCTTACATTAAATTCATGTATAGCACGTTTGCTTTATTTTCATAATCACATTACAATGCAGGGAACTATAGACTAACAGGTGTATAAACATTGATCTTAGGAATACTGAAATATAAATTGAGGCATAAGTAAAGAGCAATGCATAAATATACATACACATATGTATGTGTATAAATACATATGTATATTTGAGCTCTTTTAGTATATATAAGTATAGATGTATAGATTTCAACATGTACTCTATTTAATGCACCGCTTATTTAGCATTCAGATTGAAATGGAGTCGATGCAAGGATATCCTACTTAGCAGATAATGGCTGCATATTGTAGCTCAAACGTCAGCAGCGTTGATTCAATAATAAGGAGCCAATTGCTACATATCTGTGCAGATCGTTCACATGGTTCATTTGTGATTGAACATCCGGTGCTCGCATGTCATGAGTTCAAAGAGTATAAAATCGTTCTCAACATTTATGTTCTTGCAAAAATAGTTTTGCAATATCTAGAAGCCAATTTCATGGCAGGATAAATTGGAAGATTGATGTCCACTTATCCCTGGGTGAATTACGAGTCAAGGAGGAAGCAGTAAATCATTGCTTTATTGGTATAAGAGGGTTATACAGAGAATATAATAGCTTTCACAGTGTCCCACCACTGTTGCTAGCATTAAAGTAAGTAATGTATGTTCTAGAAAACCACTTCCATTGACCATTTTCAGAAAATTTTACACAGATTTAATAAACATTTTCTATATAAATGTTCATAATAGTCCATTGTTCTGACCTAATTAATAATAATAATAATAATAATGAACCATAATGAATAACATAATATATTCTTACTACATATTACATTCAACACTGTAATATTGGAATTTGATCAATACATATTCCGATTTAAGTATTGGTATTTAAAACTTACAAGTACCAATAAAGAGAATTAGACAACAGTATATTTCATGACATTATATTTCATCAGTATATTTCAATCAAACCTAGCCATCCAAATGCAGGCTGTTAACTGAGAACCAAGCCAAGACACAAGCGTAAAAGTAATCCTTAAATATTTTATATGTTACTACAATTTTAGGTGGAATGTTCGATCCCTTATATTTGTTCCAGTTAGGATCATACTCAAACACTAATTTGTTTATTAGTAGGTCTGTCAAATTATGATGCAATCTATGAGCAAATTTTGGGTCGTAAGGAAATATTTTAAAGTAAATTATACAACTTCCAGGGTATATATGATTACTCATACCATGGGGTGTTTTAAAATTATTCATTTTATGAATCTGCTGTTGATCCAGTGTAATATATTTAAATAGTACATTGTCAATTGTCTTTATGTATTGCATAGTATAATATACAGATGATAGAGTTGGTGCTCAACTATATAGCTACTAACAAACCCTGTCAAGTTCTGTGAGATCAGCAATATTTGTGTCCCTGCTTCCATACAAGAACATTTGTATGTGCCATCACCGTTTGTGTACCAGTGTGCAACATTCTTTTCGGCAAATATGGATCCTTTAAATACACTGAAATACTAGCCAAACTATTTATTGCTTAGATACGTGTTCAACTAGGGTATACCCTTATATTATGACTACCTCTTAATTGTGTGGTTGCATTACTTTAATATATAGGCATCAATGAACGCGAATGTTAAAATATTAGTAATTTACTGTATTATTATCTAAATGCGCAATAAAAGAAAATAATTATATATATATTAATTTTAAATTTCTAAACGCTAGTGTATTTCTGGTATCTATTAAGTTATTAAAAATAAAAAACCTCAATACATAATAATATTTTATACACATAAAACATAAAGCTAATACTTACGAATTGCCCAGCCATTCGTGGAAATCTAATTCGCCAATGGTAGAATTGGCTGTGAAATCAGGAAATTCTTCTCCCAACAGCGGCATTTTTCACAGCACCCAAATTAAGACAACCGGACAATTCAAAACTGAAAATCAAATTTAGTACGCACTATGACAACGTTAATCAAAATCGATTTTTATTTATCTTGAAAATCGAATGCAATTTATTTTACTTACGAGGACCACCGAGCCAGTAAGGGGTCTGAAACCGAATAACGCTTGTTCAATCAAATCACTGCTATTTATTCATTCGCTTCTTCTGAAAGATCTTGAGCAGCGAATATTAAATTATTTTGTGCACACTTGTGTGTCGATGCTTAGTTGATTGTAGAGTATTTCAATATTACCCGGTATGAATCGTAATCGATATAAAATACTGACATTCGTCAGTACGAATAACAGGTACCGATAACAACACATTCGAATCTTCTAGGTACCATTTCGCTGTTTTATAGGTAACATTAGTGACGTTTTGGAATTTCGTATTCGAATATAATTACTGAAAATTGACATTAAATAAAATACAATACATATGGAACAATAAAAGGGTTGACGACATATACATATAATTTAATACTCTTATAGACAATAACTTATACTCATATTTAAAAAAAAACAATTCAATACAATGTATAGAAATTTGGTAACAATATCGAACCGGATAGGACCAGATCAAGCGTTTAGAAACATTAACTATTATGAGATTCAAATACGAATTAAGTCTTTAAAAATAACATTAGAGTAAGTAGAATTTGAGGACTTAAAAAATTATCGACATATTGATATAATATTACTACTACTACTTAGGTAGATAAGACTTTATATTAAATTATTAAATAGTAAGAATTCAATTATCTCTAGAATAAAAAAACATCAATGTCATAGCGATCCAATATATAGGCTTTATTTATAAACATTCAATTTTATAAGTTTTGCATGCTATTTGTTATTAAAAAAAGCAAAACAATACATTAAAGTGTAAATTTATTATTTAATACATATGTATTACTTCATCTGTCTTTTCATTTTTTGTGATCGTTTTCATATGAATAATTCGGGTTTTATTGTAAATTGCATTATACTTTGCATTCATATTTATTTTTCTTAAGTTATTTATTAACAATAAAGATTTATTTCTGTACCATAACAAATACCTGATGTATATAATGTAGATTATGAATATTAAATATTTGATCGATTGAAAAATGTGCTATTTTTTATCTATGAAACACAATCAATGGCGTCACCGTCAAGGACCCAACCCGTTGCTTGCAGTTTGTAATTTCTAGCAGTTTATTGGGATTTTAATTTGTAAAGTATAATAAAGTTCTTAATTTGATTTATATTATATTATACTGTAAGGTAAGTGAAAATCTTTTGTAAACGATTTATGTGTAACAATTAAAGAATTCCATAATTGGTGTTCGATCCCGACACAAAATGGACGTCAAAATGTATTGTGACGTGATTATGTAAAAAAAATGTTTTCTGGAGTTTTATACCGCTGTATTAACAGCAGGAAGAAGCCGTGTTTGCGATTTCGTTTACTATTTATAAGTAAAGCAACACGATGTATTTATCGTATCATGCACAATTGGTATATTAACTAGGTACCGATATAAGTTAAGAGTGGCGACAAGTGAGCGATATCCGCGAAGGCATGGTCATGTCGACCGAGGGTGGAAATAGTACATAGCTAGCTCATGAATATGCTGCGTGTTACTGTAATCTATTCTATTTTTAAAATTCACACATGCTATTAATATTTTATTTACATACATATTTCATTAGGGTCATTGTCCTCTTTCATACAGTTCGTGAAAAATTGATACGGCTGTCAACTATATGGCTGAGCATTACTCTACAAAGCTAAACGATTATTCACCTGCTCGTGTGGTTTTATTTTGAATTGATACTTTAATTCATATGTATGGAGTGGTATATGTAAACATTGTTTGCCATTGATGTTTTAAAGAATATCTATTGTCATAATAGATAACTACTTCAATTAGTCATACATTCCATTTCTTTTGTAATATATGATTAGGTGTAAATTGTGTTCGATTTAATTGGTAATATCTAGATCTGTCTTTTTTTGTTATTAAGTTAATGGATTAATATGGGGTTCTTATTTCTGAATTCTTAAAATTGAAGTAATAATAATAGTTTTGGCACAAGTATACATAAATTTTTAATTTTAAAAAATCCTTTTTATAAATATGTATAAATAATATAAGTATCATTTTATATATTTTAATAATATTTACTGCTGTCTTTTATTCTGCATTATTATTATTATTCTCCTTCACTAAAACCACAAAGAAAAATATAAGTATGTATTATGTATATAGATATTTATATATAAAAACTCACATAGTGCCTGTTATTTTTTGATATTTCCAATTCATGTTTTATGAATATGCATGTCAATATTTTGTTGCTTTTAACATGAGTATTGCCTAGATTGCTTTATATCTATATACAAAAACTAAATCTTTACTCTTGAGGACCAACTATTGTTGTCGACGACATTGCTCACAGACCCTAGACATGAGTTAAGATGTTTATATAATGAGCATTGAACACACATACATCGACCTGCATATTTTTATTTGTTAAATATCTATATACAATTGGCTGTGTTGCATAAATAAATGATAGTTTAGCATCAAGCTAGTGCTGGCTGGAGCTTACGCATACATCTATTTAGCATCATACTTTCTTTAAGTCTCTCCTGGAGATGTGTGCATCGTTTTATTTGTACCGTAATAAAGCAGCTGATAGTCAGTCGAGTGTATGTTGCCTTGATGGCACACAGTGATATGAGCTCTGATAAGTTGCACTTTGGATAAAGAGTCCATTTAAAACACTCATAGACTTGATCTTTTCATACACCGCATCATATCTGCTCAGTATGATCAAATCTAAGAATAGCAGTCTGTGGATTGTGAGTGATTTTATCTATTAGTTTGTTGTTTGTCTACCCTAGCAACTGTCTTGTAGCTGTGGGGTATGGTGAGATTGACGGTGACCATGACAGTAGCAGTCAACGTGATCATTAATTATGTAATGGAAGGATCCAAGGTGTTGTTAGTTTATGAAATTAGCTAACTGAACGCTTTGGCTCAGCTTTACGAATAGAATTAGATAGATATTGTTTTGTGTGTTTCATTGGCGATTTGAAGTTTTCCTTTATCTTTGCTTGTTTATTTTATGCAACCCATGATGATGAATTTAAATGTGAGACCAAGGCAAATTATGGTGTTGTCATTTACTTTGATTTTTAAATATCCATTATGAACCTTCAACCCTCCTATCTTCTCTTAGAATGGAATTAAATATTGCATGTTATACATTGGGTTATATGCAGTCTACTTTTTTATATACTTTGATGCATTTCAATTTGAACTGGAATTGGCATTTCAAACCTTTGGAACTGAATATAGACAAGATCAATTGGTGCCAATAAAATCGCCTCATTGACATTTATTGGTTTGATTTGTTACTTAAGATGCAATCACATGATCTTGAGGAACAAGGGGAGGAGGAAGGACGACGGAGGAGAAGGAGGAGGGGCTGATTGAT
>DVPV01000005.1:0-11583 GCA_018239405.1 Oxynetra confusa | reverse complement strand
CCGGCGTTTTTCTTTCGGTCTATCATACGCAAGCTTGAATGGTATTTTAAGCCGATGTAACCAGTCTTCTAATATTTTCATTGAGCGTGTTGTGAATACCTTAGAATGAAATAAATGATTTGAGTTTAAATAACCGAGGCCATCCAATTTTATTCTACCTTCTTTCGATGCTCACGAGGCATGACAAACTTACCGATTCACATATATACTTACGCACGCTTATTTACTTTAATATTAGGCCGAAAGTAATGATTTAGATTACGATTTCGACAAATTCTTTTGTCTCTTCTACTTTCAAAGTAAGTTAAAATACACCGCCTTCTGATCTAAAACTAGATGGAACCCATACAACGATATAAATACATATATATTTTATATAGAATTTTAATAACATGCTCATTTACCTACATAATTTTCATCCAAACATTAACATTTTTGCACAGCACACTGATATGTATCCTGGGTAAGAATGGAATGGTACCGACAACCCAGGCTCAGCAATCGACACTAACCACTGGACCGACAGGCCAGTTAACTACAATTGACGTAACATAAACACTCTTAAAGTAACAAGGCATTTATATGACTGTATTGTTATGCCACGGTTTCGCCACTTCAGTCATAGCTTCCGGGAACGCTCACAGCCCATTGGCTCGTGCAAAACGCACGGTTGGAAGTCCGGTCGTTCGGCGTCCTTCCGACTGCGGGAGGTCTTGGTACTTGAAGGTTACGTACTTGCAATGGAACCGACTGTATTGGTTGATATCTTTGTGTATACGTTAGTTTAATACATAAGAAATAATATCAAATCAATTCATATTGCAAATTTTTAATTTCTTGGTATATATGTATATAATATAAATACGAGTATGTAGGTACATGTATATGGAACGTCCTTCAGTTGTTTTATTTCAAAGTTGAATTATATTTGGTGATCAAGATTGCAGCGTTGCAATACGAACTGACTAAAAGTCCTCCTACATGCCTTTTCTAGTTTGCTTGTAGATGTATATTGATTTAATTCTCAAACCATACGAAAACAAACTAATAGTAGCGTGAAACCTGGTTTCTTAAAATGATTGATAAAGTTGCGGTAAAAATGTTTTGTTTTATATAAAAAAAATTATAACAGTTTTGTAATGAAGATAACTCAATATCCCGCTTTGATACTAACACAATCTGATAACTATGGTATCAATGAAAATATTTAAAATCTTAATTTTAAATAATATACAAGTATCAAAATTATACAAGTGTTGTATACAGCGACAATATTGGCTATAAAACGAAAGCGCGATATCATACAAATTCTGCTGACTTCCGTCCGTGAAACCTTTTTCGGAAATTATGGGAAGTCCCAATTTTAACGCCCTTTGAAATTCATCCCCCATCACCCCGCACTTCATGGAATATGTCGGATGAAGTAAGCCTTCAATTTGTTTTACATACTCGAACTGTCGAGTAATCTTTCTACGAAAGAGTCAATACACTTACGGCGCGAACTTTCTCGGAAACATTGACGATTTTATTGATTTCTTTCAAATTTTGCATAAACTTGTTGTTAGTCTATGCCTTTAATTATGAATGCACTAATTTAATTTCAATTCTTGTTATATAATGTGTAAGTGTATGTTAGTTGATGGTCAATAAATAAATATTATACATCATTTATAACCTCACCGATATTATTCTCTCTTTTGCTCTCTGCTGCCATGTCGTACCATTTTACAAAGAAATATGAAAATTTTATGTTTTTAATAATATTCTAGAATATACTACTTACTCAAATCGAAAATCGAAATTTAAAATTCAACCAGTACTTCATGTAAATGTCGCTATTGTCATTAGAAATTTTAATAGATTAATTATGCTTTGTGTTTGTTGTGAAGTAGGCTTTGCAAAGATAGGAATACGTATACGTTTCACCTACGAAAATAGGACGTAACCCGTATGTGATGAATTTATTCTGAAAGATTTATCTTTATTTACTGTGTAAAAAAGTTTTTAAAGAATAGAGATTGAGTGTTTAATTTTATTTTTGTTGATACATCTTCCTTTAGCTTCCATTTACATATTCGACGACATTTTGTAATATGTCTGTATTGTTAAATATTCCTCCATCTTTATTAGTATTATATTTCACATAAGTAAACAGTTATCTATTTAAATAAGACCTGCAATTCACATAAAGTGTTTCATTTTTCTTTTAATTTAAGTTTACA
This sequence comes from Oxynetra confusa, assembly GCA_018239405.1. Lineage (NCBI taxonomy): Eukaryota > Metazoa > Arthropoda > Insecta > Lepidoptera > Hesperiidae > Oxynetra > Oxynetra confusa. The sequence continues at coordinate 9,361 of DVPV01000005.1, read as the reverse complement.
GGTGCATTATTATGGAACGTTACATTTTCCTAAATTCCATTTTCAGTTTACAAATTTGACACGGTACAAGTTTTTAGGTATACTCAGTATAGAGGGAAACTAAGCACATTTACGTTAGGTATATATACATTGGTACTCTTCGGCGGGTGGTTTTTTCACGAAAACACATGTGTTGTTTTTTTTATATGTCAACTTTTCCATAGCTTGTTGTTGTAGGTGTAAACAGCTTAACGCTCCAACCAATTGCAAGACACCTGCTCCGCGCCTGCGCGAGACGATGGCGCGAAACCCCACAACGGCCACTGCGGTCGATTCGTAGCAACTGTCACTTTTCGCGCTATTTTTTCATTATTATTTTTTTAATTTTTTCTCAAAGCAAGCTTTTACCACCTTCCAGATGTTTGATTTTTTTTCACAAAATCTCAGCGCATCGCCCAATTACCTCGCAGATTGTTCAATTGGGTGTATAATTGGTGCGATGGAGGCATTTTTTAAATACTTTCGTGTGAATACTGTGACAGATGTAGGTCAATCTTGGACGTAGGAATGTGTGAGCACTATTTCTCACGCATTTTTTTCTACATCGTCTGTCAATTACAGAATGCTCAGTAACTTTAAGCCTATCGATTTAATAATTTCCCACGAAAGAAACAAACAAACCATGTATAGCAGCGGATGAGCTTTTAAATTTCGTTAATGTAATTAAAACGAATGTTATTATTGAACGATAATATTATAATATGAATTATATATACCTTTATTAATTTACGTGTTATATCATAAATATTCCCAAATTTATATACAAAAAAGAACATCTTATATGTTTTTGGGTAGTATTGCAAACATAATGATAATGAAATTAATGATATCCATCGATGTACAATTAGTACAGTTTATTTATACCTACTTATTCCCATAGTATAAAAACTACAAATATCCTTCTAGAATGTTCTTATGTCACAAATTCTAATTCAAAATTTCGTATTCTTCCCACTGCGTAGGTCGAATTTTTTCGTATAACACGGTAAATCTATGAACATGATCCTCTACAATTTTATTTCACAAATTAATTCGAACTACATAGTACCCATTTGTATCTAATGATACTATCTAATCCGCCCGGAAGGCCTACGACAAATAATATACACCTGTGAATGTATGTACATACATACTCGTATGTTTATCTGGCTGATACATTTTTAAATTCCACTATCGGGCATGGGAGGCACCTGCAGGAAAACCACATGTACATTATTATTATTATTGTTATTGCCTTTTCATTCTCCACTCAAAAGTCACTTTCAGATCTAAGTGAGTGCGTACCCTAAGTATCGCGGGTCTGTGTGGTTGCGCACGAAATGATAGATTTTTTACGTTTGGTATGTGTGTCGGTGAATCTTTTAAATATGTATTATTGAGATAGGTGAGCGCTATATTATCGTTACTCCAAAGCAGTACAATCGCGGACGGGATGGTGTTAAGCATTTTGAATTAATTACATCAAAATTCATATGCAAGTAAATCATATATTAATAGTGTCGTGATAAATAGTTCTAGTTCGCTACTAGTGTTACTAAGGACTTAGTGCTTACCCCACGCGGGGCAAAATAAACGAGCTAAGTTAATGAGCCGTGCGGCTCGAAGCCCCGGAGTCACCCACTGGCCCACTGCGGTACGGTTACAGGGTTACGAGTTCAGTGCTTAGGTTAATAATAATCTCGGCTGTGGTTGACGTTTAAATGTCAGTTGGATTTTTAATCTGCTGCCAAAATGTCATCGTTTCCCGCCAATATAAAAGTATTATGTCAAGATTTTTACATGTCAACTTTTTTTGTTAATGAACCAATATTAAATCCGCCTCACGCGACAAGCAAATTGAGATAATTATTCCAATAAATAATTTTACGTATACATATTTGCAAATTTGAATAGTATGTGTAAGAGAAAAACAATAAAGGAAGATAATCATTTGAATGATAACATATTTGTACGGTGATGATGTGGTCAGTAACAGAAACATCCCTGACGAAATTGTATTTACTTAGACTTTCAAATATGTACGTAAATATATGTCTGACATTTTATTATTTGATTTCGCATGACTTTTGTTATAATGTGAATGCATTATAATCGTGTATTTTATAGTATACCTTTGACATTAATAAATGTAGGTATTCTTAATATACAGTCATTCATTTATGTATTATTTAATAGAGTTAATTTAAAAATATACCTTTGAGCGCCAGAAGTAGAAGAAACACTAATAAATAAAATCACACTGTCAACTGTGGACCTGTAAATGTATAGCAAGTAAATAAATAATTATGATATCAAAGAAAACATCTCAATGCCTTACATTTGCAGGATACTCCGTATAGAATTAGGCAGGGAAAGACATATTCCATTACGATTAGGTTAAAATAGTAAATTATACATTGTTGTGTGATTTTCAAAAGATACGTTACTATTATAACAGCAACAACAATGCAACTCTTTAATAAACCACAGCGAACAATATTAATAGGCGCATTAGACACAAATGACTCCCGTTCATGTGTTATGTTCCGGAGGCTGTGGGAAACACGTGTTTTTGTGTTTCGAAATGAAATTATTACGAGAACAAAGGGGAAGGAAGTTCCTTGGTAGCATCCGGTCGATAACGATTGTGGTACACCAAGACTTATTTGTGACTGCTTGTACCACCAATTGATAATCTAAAAGTATTTTTGGTTATTTCCTAATTGATATATAATATTATATTATTTTATTTAACATATTTTTACGTATGCTTAGCAAAATACCATTCAGATACCTTCTTATTTATTTGAAAACGAAATGCCAATTAAATTTTTCACGTTTAAAACACATTTTCATCTTTAGGTAACTACATCTATGATCCACCGTAGCAAAATGTACGGAAGCCAGTTATTTCTTTGGAAGCACCCAGTGCATTCCAATCCTAATCATATGTCGTACCTGATCATAACGACGTCCTGTATCCAAATAATTCCCTGGATACGTTTATTATCCGCTTCGTTTCCACGAAACTATTATCTAACGAAAATTATTTATTGTATACACTTTCTATAATCTCATACTTCAAGACGGATGGTTTCTTATCGGTCGGTTCGCTTAAACTTTTTCCTAAATTTTATGTTTTTTTTTTATTATATAACTATTTAGGAACATCTCAGATACGGTCATCTGTTACCAAATTAGGTAAAGCCGATAGTACCGTAACCGGACACATGATAAACTACATATACATATATGCATTTCTTAATATATTATTCCGTGAATCGCTTCATACAGTTGTCTTTTGTTCCGGATCGGATACCCAATGAATAAACTGAATGAAAAATTATTGCCCTCAGCATATTACAAATAATTAACGAAAATTAATTGAGAAAATAAATTTTAATATAAAAAAATACGTTCTTAATTAATATTTCGCTAATTGGTGCTATTAGCAATTTATGAAATTTTGATTATAAACAAATTCTAAATTTGCAGTGTGAACGGTTGCTGGTGGTCCGATTGGTATGGTGGGAGGAGTTTTTTTCATATAGCAATATTATTAATAGGACAGGCCGTGGGGATGTCATGTAAAAAACTTAAAAGGTACCACTTTAAAGCGCCAAAATAGCCACTACCCTTTAGCCACGGTTACTTTAAAAATAAAAAAAAATTACGACCAAAAAAATAATATTCACCACCCGTTCTACCACGGAAAATAATTAAACAAAATTAAATTATGACGTGAACACTATAAAAATCTTGCGTCTCTCTTTGCGGCATATACACGAAAGGGATGTCCTATGACGCTTCGTATTTACAAAAGTGCAAGGTAGTGGCCACCCAAATTCGAGAAAGAAGTATCGTTTTTTGTATATCTAGATTGGTTCCTTATAACGAGATAACTTGAACATTATTTCATGTAAAAGATACGGCTGATCATTTCATTTCAATATTTTCGTGCTAATAGCATGGAATAAAATACTTATTTCCTTATAAAATACTAGATATAAAAACGGTATTAAATATTGACGAAGTCCAGAGCACCAGTAGTTGAATTTAGTATTAGTTACCAGTAACAAGGGTAAAATTATTTCAATATAGTTTGCCCAATACTTACTAAAATATGTGATAATAAAAACTCAATCAAATACTGGAGTCGCGGCCTGCAGTGGTTTTTCAGAATATGAGATCATAATCTTTTTTCAATGGATTTCAATGAGTGTATTTTAAGGAAGCCCCTCCGAGTGATGTACTTGCGAATATGTCTGTGGAGACGTTAATTGCTCTTTCATTCTTTTATCCCGATCGCATTCCATTATACATTGACACCTAAACATTGAGAAGACAAACCTCTTTCAATATTAATACACAATTAATATTTAATTATTTATTGTCAAAGCACCAAATGGTTCAGGTATTTCCCAATAATTTAAATTATCAAAATAATATATATTTATGCAATGAACCCTGAAATGAAGTTATAAGGAAGGAAGCTCTTTTAGTCGCCGCCTATGACTTGCAAATGTGGAGTGGTATAAAAAGCTTCTTTAAAAAATCTTCGCACGGCAATGACTGGTCGATAACGCTAAAAAGTTTAACGAGCTTACCTGACGTATTAATTTGGACGAGACAGATTTATTTAACACCGATCGTGAGATTTTGGCGATAAAATTCGCATTGAAGAATTAGTGTTCAATAAAGTAGGGTGGCGCAACTATTTATGTATCAAATGTTATATTATCACTGAAGACCATTGTTAATAAATTAAGTAAAAGGTATTTACTGCTATTAAAAAAAAACGGTTTGTTGCACCGTCACAGTACGTCCCTACCTACTACAAAAGTGTTGTAGTACATTTTTCTTATAAGTATAACACGTATATCTAGTCTATAGTATCTTATATACTTTATATACTCCTTCAGGGCCTATAGTATGGTATGTTCGTCATATCATATATCCAGTTTCAAAATATTGGATGTTATATTTTAACTGTTTACATCTGATATTTATACGTTTATTTATTTACCCTTTTTGTTCACCAATAGACGGGCTTAATGATTAATAGCTGATTGGCATGGCTGGGCAATTGTTGTAGGCGTCATAAATAAAAAAATAAAAAATTAAAATATTACTTATAAGTCTAAAATATATATAATACAATAATATGAAGATATAGTATAGAAGGTATATGATTAAACTATTGTATGTAAAATATTTAAGAAAAATATTGATTTATAAATTTAATTTTATACAAAAGTGACCTAACTCGCCCGGTGTGTGAAATAGTTTTAAAGTATGGTCAATACGATGACGGTTTTTTGTATTACGAGATGATCGGAGGGTGGCAACGTGAGTTTATCTAGTAGCGAAACTAAACACTCCATCATCGGTTCAAGTGTTTTGCTAACAGGCGGCGAAGTGTGTGAACATATTTAATGTAAATTATTAATATTTATCGGATAAAATCCAACACGCCACTTGACAAACCCAATTCAAGACGATGAAGATGTTATAACAATAATACCTACTCATCTTGGGTGAGATAGAAAATTTGCTTTTTAAAAACTTAATACATATAAGCTTTTTGCGGAAGGTTCGGAATTTTATATTTGACTTGAAACTGAAGGGTTACCGATGGCTGTAATTTTTTTTTTCATGATAAGGAGAGGAAGAATAATAAATTAGACAATTATTTCTAGCCTATATATTTGTTTAGAAAGTAGATTATATACATTATGCTTTATGAAAACAATTGAGAAATATTCGACATGGCACAAAAGTGATTAGTCTCTTTCAAGAAGTCTTTCGTGTACTCGTGATCGCCATTATTTACTGGGTTTTTAAACATGTTCACTACCCTCACATTCGCCTACGTAAATCAGTTTATTATCATTATTCTCTTCACAATCAAGCTCTGTCATTTAATTGCTGGTCATTATGTCTATTCCAAGATGCCATTGCACTTTGCTGTCCGCTGATTTTCTATAAATCGGTATGAGTTTTTAGAAATGTATTATTAATATGATCATATCACTGGGTAATCCAAAATAGGAAATTTCGTGAAATTCCTTAACGCGCTGTCCGAGTGTCATACCAAAATGCAAAGACCATGCCAATCAGATACACATGAGTACATGTATTAATTTTTACATAGATTTTTCAATGTTATCAGTTTCCATTTCGATTTATTTATTGAAATCTTTTGTTACTTTGTTGATCTGTAATATACAAAATTCGACAATACTGCAATTTACTGACAAAGTATGCAATGTATATACATGTAATTATATACATAAGCTATAATATGAAAAATATATTGTATCTCCTCATACACAAAGTGATTTCAAACGAAGACGAGAATCAAAGAAATTTTGTTGCGATTTTAATTAAATAGATAATAATAATGCATACAAAGCTTACAATGAAATATTATAATAACCGTAAAATCGCCATTTTTCCAATCGGACGTCTGAATCGGCTAACAAAGGGGTGTCGAGCAACAATGACGCGATAAACAAAGCACAATTCTTCGTTTTAACGCCATTATGATACAATTGGCAAGAATTAGATAAATTTGGCAATTAAAAAAAATTTTTTTCGTCCTAATTTCAACTGTATGCTCAATAACATAAGACTTAAAAAACGCCATTCGCTGCATAAAAACAATCAAAAGGTACCCTTTATACCCCGCAGTGTAGAACAAGTGTTCCTCAAAAATTTCGGTTTTTGTTTTCACAGACGATGATAGGTGGTCTTTTTATTCTGAAAATTTAATTTATTGCCTTTTTATTGTACGATGTTCATCTTCCGGTTGTGAAAAAACATGGGAGATTTCGTGTCTATGGATGGATGGTATTAATAATTATTTATTCATACTTTTCTTTATAACAAGGCTAAAAAGTGTTGATTGTGTTTTCAAAAGCAGTTTTGATGAGCAGTATGATTTTCTATTGGTTAAATGTTTAACCAAAATGATATTAAACGCTCTCGGTTATGGTTCAGTGTCGGCTCGGACTCGGCCTAGACTCATGGGAGTTAATCTAAGCGTGAGCATGGAGAATCTTCGAAGTAGCGCGCTTAATGCACGTTCGGCAATTGATATAAACAATTAAGACACAGAAATAAAAATTTGAACGACATAATATAGATATCAAAGTTTAAACTAAAGCCATAAACAAGTGCCCCCTGCTGTGGCACGCCTTTCTCACTGGAACAGATTTTACACTGGAGAGCCATTAGATCTTTATTGGGCAGTTTGCATAAATATGTTTTGAGAAGTTGATACGTCATGGGAAAAGTCTGGGCGGTCGTTTTTGTCTGCTTTCTCGATTGACCAAAAAAGTTCAAAATTGACTAATATATTTTAAAATATGTTACATATACCACTGCTATACATATTATTTTTGCCTTAAAGTAATTGTTGCTGGAACAATTTATTCTTCGATGATAAAAGCGCGGTTGCTGGTCCATGTCAGTTCTCAGGAGTGGAAATGCGTCTGTGACAATAATGTTAGGAATATTATTACCATTCTTGCAATTTTGTTATCAATTAACACTAACTGACAATGTATTTAACTACTACAAAAATAAATATGGCTTAATAATTAGACGATATTAAAAAAAAACATCATATATTCATAGATAGATATATGTTCGTATCCTGTAATAAGCGGTGGAACGTCGCGTCGGCTACTTTATGCTGAGTAAATGCAACATCTTGAAATCGCTATCACGCTATCAAAATAAGGAAAACTTAGATAGATGCTTACGTATATTTATTTAAGTTTACTCTTACTCCCCTACTTGTTAAGAGAATAAAATAGTTTTATTTAAATCGCACTCGTTTTGTTTTGAACACATATTGTAACACCAAAAAGCAAGGGGTGAGCATTAGATGACATGATTAAAGATTATAAATAAAGAACGAAGCGGAAGTATCTCCGGATGTATCTAAACCGGCAACCAATCAAAACAAATTCGAAATTAAACGGCACCCACCCAACAATAAGAGTTAATCAAGGTTTACCACCCCCAAACATATGCTTAAACCCTCAAAGGGTTGAACAATTACATAAATTAATACCAACATCCTTTCTATATAAAGATACCTTCACTCTAAACTGTATGCGTAAAATCACTTCCTCTATCATTTACTTCACTTTTTTCCCGCCATATGACGCCATTTTTTCCTTCAAGATGGCCGCTCCATATGTCGTCTTTGTAGCACGTGTTATAACTTTTATTTTACTGCGCATTTGTGTATGGCTGTCTCATTAACTCGGGGAGCATATTATATTTTCGTGAAATAATAAATTCGAGCTAAGGTTCTTGGTTCTGCAACACAAAATAAAAAGGAGCGGTGTTGCCAGATATAAAAACGTAAATTATTATATATTTTTCAAATATTTCTTAATTTTCCCATGTTACAAAATGCTTTAAAAGTAACAATAATACACACACACACACACACACACATATATATATATATATATATATATATATAAACTTGTAAACACATAAACTTTTCCTCAGTTTTCTTCCTATAGTCTTGCTCGTCAACAACTTATAGGTAAAGCAATTTCTTCGTCCTTACGTCCTGAATATTAATTTTAGATTTTTCAGTTAAAAGTTCTAAGTGTGGTATGAAGAGTAAACATTAAAATAAGTATCGAAATAAGTTTGACAAAAATTTGAATTCCTTGTCATATTTACTCATGCCAGAGAATTCGTCGTTTACCATTCCGTAAAATTTAATCAAGTGCTCGTCAAAATTTACTTTAAACGTAGTTTCAGGCAAGTCTGGTTTCCTTTAAGAATCCGCTCCCTGTAATAATTTCATTTAGCAAAAACAAATGGTAAGCCCAGGGCGCGCAAGTGTTGCAAAATGGCGAATATGTAAAAATCCATGATCACTTGCTCGGCACTTTCAACAGACCGATGACATTTTTGAAGTCAATTTGACACGAAACTGAGTTATTTCCCGTCCATTTAAAAAAGACGAATCTCACAGACTAATCACCGACGTGCGGTATTTACAAAGAAACAACGTAGAATTAATTATAACTAAGATATATTCATCTTATCGAAATTCTAATTTAAAATAGCTTAGCCTACTGATTTATACTATCATAGTTCCCGTCATAGGTACTTGGCACACCACCGCATTATTAAATACCTTGAAACCGCACGAGCAAAATATATTTAGTAACCAAGGGTTTTGCGAAAATAATAACACTTCATTAACAACGGTACGATTTTATTTCAACTACTAACTACTGGAACACAAAATAGCTATGAAATTAATTATGGGTTATTTGCTGCATGTATTATAATTGGCAGACCC
>DVPV01000004.1:0-11667 GCA_018239405.1 Oxynetra confusa | reverse complement strand
TTTGGCACTCCGTGCTCTCTGCCTACCCCGCTAGGGACCTGGCGTGACGGTTATTTATTTATTTATTTATTTACATCATGATTATTTAAAACTGCAATAACTGATTAACATGTGTGGAATTCGATTATGGTACGCATTTAACATGTCAAACAAACAAAAATATTGCCGTATCGATTGTGTAAAATTAGCCATTCAAAATCGTTTAAGTCAGGTAACTCTTATATTAGAAAAACATTTTGATGAATTAATGTTATCTGCATTTAAAATAGCCCTTATATAACAATGAAAAGAAATCCTTCAGCGTAAAAAGCGATCTTTAAGATAGTATGTTATCAGCACACCACATTTCGTAAATGTTTGTTTTTGCGTGTTTAGCACGATGAGTGTGCAAACAGATAAATGCAAATTTCAAACAGTTTTAATGCACTATTGGTATCCATCCGCAGCCCTATTATCAACTGTAACTAAATAATACTATGCACTGCTAGCGTTGACCGAAACGTTAAACGTATGTACTTCAATTAAAATTGAATGACTCTTATTTTACATATTTACATCTAAAATTAATGTTTACAATAATTTGGAAATTCCTATGTTAATATCGTGTTAAAAGTATAAAGTTTTTATTACTACATTTTCACTTGAATTCTTAGTCCAATACATTTCTAATTTAATAATACAAATATGCAAAGGATAAAATGCAACTCGATAAATAATACTCAAATGGCGACAGACCTCCTGTTACCCTAATTTCTTTTTACCAAAGAACATCGAGGAAAAGAATGACAAAATTGTAAATTAGGTACTGGATAATTCAAAACTCCATTATCGCTACAATAAATTTTACATACATTCAACAGTTCATTATTTTTATGAAGAGACCTTTATTACACTTCGGGACAATAAATAGAATAATCCTAATGAGGACGAATATATAGTTCTTAAATGAATCTAAAAGTATAATAGATTGATAACATTTCAAGTTACTCATTTCAAATAGTTTTCCAACTTAATTACTAATAAAATTCTATTAATAGTGTTTTTACAACAACAAGAAAACCACTATTATTTATAAAAACCAGAGTATTGTTAATAGCAGTTGGTAAACGAAAATAGGAAATGATTACACAATCAGAAATGAAACACAAAATTCTCCTGCGATAAATGTAATAGATTTTTTCAATTAATTAAACTTAACATGTTTATCAAACAAATAAAACATGTTCATCCAATATAAATAACCTTCGCCTCGCCATAGCGAAAGGTGAGCTAACTCACCTTTAGGTTACCTTTATCCTTGAATTTATTAAGGAACTCCACGACTGAGTCGCAGCGGTTCATAATCGGAGTTTCGAACGGGGTGTACTCATATAACCCTCGGCGCCCTTCGATCAGGAAGGTGTTCCTATTCGCCTGCCATTGTTGAGGGACATCGGTGTATCTATTGTAGTAGACGCAACTCCATGAATGAACCTCATTATCATTGTCATCCTTAAGAGATGGTCTAACTGTAGTATAACACATCACCTTGGCTGCTGTAACCAAACGGGTTGGGACCATAGTTTTAGATATTATTTTCCCGGGTGCGTCGACGAATTGTGTCATCCGGCTAATGACTGGCTCGATAGGCTCCCAGGCGAGCTGTTGAGCCAAACTTCCATTGGTGCTCTTTGGTAATGCGAGCGTCTTATAACGACGACACTCACGCAGGCGACGGTAGACGAATTCAAACGTCTCACGATGTATACAGTATCTCGGGATGAGATAGTGGACGTCTTCTGGATCTTCAATAAATTGTGAGATCTCAAACAGCTGGTTCTTCGTTAAAACTGTGGCCCTGCGCCAACCAAGAAGATTAACCGTCGGTTGGTGCGCTGGCTCGTCCTCTTCATCAGACGACTCTGCATCGTGTCGTGGTAAAGCTGCTGCTGCTGCTATGTCTGGATCATCTACGTCAATGTCGGGGATATCTCCTCGAACTCGTCGCGGTGGTTGACGTCGTACGCTTCTACCACGGCCTCTGCCTCGGTAGGGTGCCTGAGGCGTTTGAGCTAATGGTATCCGAGCCGGCATGATGTCAAAAACTGTATCGACATCGAACTCTCTATCTAGAGTGACCTGTAGGTCAGCAACCAATCTAGAGATCGAAAGGAGTGGCGCTGGATGCGTTTCATACACGCGGTGGGTGTCCGCGCTCAGTCTGCCGAAGTCTCCATGTTGGTTTGGTTCTAAGGCCTTTAGGTAGTGTCTAACCCCTGTTCCATCCGTATAGTCGCCGAGACCTGACAGGTATATGGCTGCCCCTGCCCCAACAACTATATCATACCCGTCCACAAATCTAATCAGGCGTTCCTGTTCAATGCTGGCTGTACCATGATTCTTCGCGATGGTCGCGACGCGGTACCACCAGAGTACGTGGTTGTAATATGCATATGCACTAGCAGGTACTGATTTTGTGAAACAATCCGAAATTGCGTGGTATTCCTGCTCAACTAAGCTACAATAACCGGCTGCATCCGGCTTGAAATTGCGCACTGGCTCTATGTTGCTGAAGCCACACTCACCAACACGATCAAAACAAACTAACCACAATGGATCGTTTGTTAAAGGTGTTTCGGAAAGATGCATCACTTGTGGTGGCTTTTCGTCCTTAGAAAGTTTCTTCTTTGGCCTTGGATACGGCTTTCTTTGCTGTGGATCCCTTGGTAGCGTAGATTCCGATGTTGCATTATAGCCACACTGAGGTTGCTGAGAGTGCATTTTAGCTGAGCGTTGTTAAGATTTACCTAAAAAAATGGGATGTCTATGGGGTAAATTACCTAAAAATTATGGTATATTATAATATAAAATGACAATGATATACAATTATCAGACACATATTAAACACATACATATGTGTAGGCTTCCGATTTGATCACATCCAGTAGCATATCTCGCTATACAATAAATTTTTAAAAATGAACATCGTAATTAATATAATAGTACCATTAAAACTTTGGATATGTGTGTGGAGATATCCCAAGAAATTATTACTATTATAGTATTATATTCATACTTCTGCAAGAAATATCAAATAAAAATAAACCTAGTAGCCATATCTACTATGTCTAAATTGTTTTAATGTTGAAAACATTAGAGACATTATTGATGATATGAACATGACAACAAAATATAATCATAGTGTTATTACATAACAACATTACAATGTTTACAATAATTAAAATGCAACTACCTAATAGGAGACAGTAACACTTTGTATAAAATATTAATCAAACAAGACAATATGAAATAAAATTAAAATCATTGGCAACATTTTCATGAATCAATATAGCAATTGATGAAAAAGAATGTTTGCTGTTGATTAAATGTAATAAATAAAATGAAGCTCACATCTGGTAAACAATCATCACAATAACAAAAGTCATCATCATTCTGTTCTTTCTTTTTGTTATTTCTCCACCTTTTAAGGCGCCACCAGTCCTTTAGCCACTGCCACTCCATCACTCACTATCAAGAAATTACTATCGTAATTACACAAAATTCAATGATAAATAGCGGGAGCAACGAAACAAGTGATTGGTTGCCGTCCCTCCATGTATGATAACCAAGATAAACTTGACATAAATTAGCATATTACGTTACCTCACTTGTCATTGTCACTACAACACTGGCTGCTATAAATACTCTCAACTCTAGATATTTATGGCTTGTTGGCTGCGGTCAATTGACCTCCATTGTGGGTCGTTAACAACCATTAGGCTCTTGTTAATGTACCTTATCAGTCTGTTTATTTTCTTTATCAAGGAAGTGCAAAATTTCTTTGTTTGCTAGCATAATCAGCCGGCAAATATTTGTACTGTACTCAACACACAATTAAGGTATGTGTGCAACACTAGCACGAGGAAAATTATGACATTCATTTTATACAGATAATTACCATAATATTTGAATGTTGATGAAGCAAATATTTAAATATATAAATAAAATGACCATCAACGGTTCTAAAAGTTTACAATATAATTTATGATGTATAAACACAAACATTTATTTTTATGTCTTTATTTTAACGTACAACAATATCACAATCTCTCTAAAGCTTGCAAAATTTACCTATTATTAAAATAATTGAAACAAGACTACTTTATACTTTTTGTATTACGTTATAAATTAAAAATAATATTTGACTTCTTACGAGTCAACAAACTTACAGGTGATCTTATAGGGACCAAATTTCCGTCTTCGCCGACATAAAATTGTGGATGTGTAGCTTGTCGCAAGCCTTGGTAACCATGTTCCAGTTCAGTGTATGACATTACCTACATAGATTACTAGTTTTATATTGTACCCGATAATTGTAATATCGGCACTAAGAGCATGTACTTTTTACACAAAGTAAATACAAAATCGTTCTACAAAATAAAAATTTACTGAAATATATTTTCTTTATAATGTCAGTCACACTTGACAATCGATGACATTATAGTATAACGATTATACCGTATATATCTGCTAATAACAATACAAAATGTAGATAATAAAACAGACAGCAAATAACAAAGTTTATTTCACTTTAATGTTTTTTGTAATAAGATACAATTTCAGTTTCTTCATATAGTGTACATTGACTTGGAATATAAATTGCTTTTGTTTTAATTATAAAAGCACAAAACAAGAGAATCCATTAAATGACTATAATTTCTTCCATTGGACATTTGATTACCATTTTCTTTGTATCGGTTCAATGGAATTATTTAAATTTGAAATCGTTAATAATGTCACGAACTATGAACTGAACATACTCCACCTATAAAGTAGAAACGAATAAATCGTTACTGAAATATATGAATGGCATTCGTACATCAAATACTGTTAAAAATGCATTGTAATTTTATGCCGTGACGGCTATTTATTTATTTATTTAATTTTATGCAACCATCATTTAAGTTATCTAAAAATACTACGTAAAAATAGAAAAGAAAATAGTAAGGACCTATAGTTAATTAATAAAACGAAACTAAGTATTTGTTATATTTATTTACTTAATGATAACAAAGTTTAAATTGAATATAATTTTTTATTCATATCCAGACTTACCCTGCCAAAAGCACCTTTTACTAATTTCTGTTTAAATCCTTCCAACCATATATTTTTTTCAATTACATTCCCCCTCTCTTGCCTTAATATTTAAATAAAAAAAACTTTTCAAACCGGGACAGGTTTCTAATAGTAATCTTTCATGAAGTCATCTCTTCGTTTACGTTAAAGAATTGAATTTAAATAAACAATCTAAAATAAAATAATAATTAGTCGCTAGCGGGGTAGGCAGAGAGCACTGAATGCCAAACATCTCTGTCCTTGTAAAACCTGACGTGCTTCGTCGACATTCAACAGTCTCTTCATACATACACGCCGGTTTCGGAGGCTCTTGCGGAATTCACAATGTACTTTGGAATTATTAAAACTTCATTTATATCCTATAAATAATTAATGTAAAAAAATCTCATTATTCGTCTAGTATGTTTTTCAAATTCTCAAGAAGTCGATGACTTAATGTTATTTTTGTATGATAAAGATATCATCGTGGTTTCCGATTTTGTCACTAGCACGCGTAAGAATACAAGGACTGCTATTAATTCGCACTATAATTATTGTGCACATTGCTATAATATTACATTGGACGAATGAAAATAATCATGGACTTAAAGAAACCATGAACATTTCATAAGTAATAATTATTTAATGTTTTGCACCTAGTGACAGCTGTCATGTTTAAAATACTAATCTGTTCATAAAGTCATCGAGTCATGAACTCGTGGTATATCATGTCAATGTTACTTGTTGTGTTGTAATGTAGTGTTTACGTACGAAATATGTTATAAATTGCTATGTACTCCTTATATCAGGATAGGCCATGAAATAAGTGTCATTTCAATAATATGTTATCAGTATGGAAAAGATAAATATTAACCCAATACAGACAGTTCTTACACCAGACCTGTTTTGGCATGCTATTAACATACTAGTGACCAAACCACACGTCGTCAACAAAAGATTATGGGGTGTCAAGCAATTAGGTCGTTATACGTGCACGACTTCCAACAAGGCCTGGGATACATTGCATCTGCCATTAAAGTTGCAAGACCCCGAAAATGTTAATGAATTTCATAACCAACTAAGCATATGTATGGACTTTCGTATAATTTCGGATGAGGATAGTGATGTAAATGATGAATTAATTCTCTCCGAACTTCTGCCTAAGAACTTTGGTGACAACCACGCATTTCAACTGATTGTTTTACAAAAAGAAAGAAATACCGCTACATTTTATGATATAACTCCTACTGAGAGCAAACAGAATTTGTATCCAGATTTTACACATAGGTATATTTTACAAACGAACACTATATCCCTAGTTGCTGATGTTGGTTAGTTCACTTTAAAAGCATATTAATACTTATGGACTTCAAAAGCATATTAATACTTATTATAAATGCTTATAACTTTTAGATAAACAGTTGAAATCCTACAAATGGTTGACATCAATTGTCTTGCCGCAAGTTAATAAATGGAGCTTAGAAATATCAAGGAACACGCAACACTCCATCAACAAATCCCTGGCACTAGTTCCACATGACAAGTATTACATGAACTATAATAATCTCAAGGAAAAATATGGAAAAGATTTGGTTAAGGTACATCCTATTATAATAATTACATTGATTTAGATGCACTAGAGTATCAATTATAAAGTATCATATTGCAGATAGCGAACTAGCCAATATAAAATGCTGGTGATCCTTTTTATTTTATGTATTTACTTTACAATTTTTTTTTAATGCTTCAAAGTTTAGTCAATTTGTTTTTGTTCATTAGTGGTGGTATTATAATGATATAGCAGAATTTTACATTTCAACTAACTCTGGGTCCACTCTCGTTACAGATTTGGCCTGAATGCACAGATCCATCTAAATTTGTATATGAAGATGTAGCCATAGCCACTTACCTGTTGCTTCTGTGGGAAGAAGACCATGATCAAAGCGAGGCTGTCTCATCACAAACATTTGTGGACATGGGCTGTGGGAATGGTCTTCTTGTTTATATTTTGACTATGGAGGGCCATAATGGTTGTGGTGTTGACGTTAGGAAGCGAAAAATATGGGACATGTACCCTAAGAATATAAAATTGCTTGTATGGTCTTTGTCTTGTTACAAAATTCAATAACTTTTTAACCGTTTGGTATAGTCGTATTGGAAATAAGCTATTAAAATATTTATTTATGTTTCTAGGAGAAAACAATTACACCGTACAACATTCACTCCTTTTCTGAAGTGGACTGGATTATTGGAAACCACTCGGATGAGCTCACCCCATGGATACCTGCAATAGCCGCTAAAAGTTCCTACAAATGCAAATTCTTTCTGCTGCCTTGCTGTGCTTATAATTTTGATGGTACCAAATATCAGAGAAAAAATTCATCTAAAACCAAATACCTAGAATACTTGGAATATATCCAAAAGATATCAGAGGATTGCGGTTTTCAAACAAACACTGACAGGTTAAAGATACCCAGTACTAAAAGAATATGCCTTGTTGGAAGGAACAGAAAACACAAGCAGGATGATTTCAATAAATATTGTGAGAGTATAGACGCATTAATCAAATACTCAACATGTGTAAATATTCAGAGACCATTAGAAAATAATTCGGTTGTTAACTTCAAAGCCAGAGAACGTACTGAAAAAGTTAGAAATTGTACTCAAGTGGACAAGAATATTGTGGACTCAATTATAGTGAGTGTCACTAAATATTTGGTTGAGAATTGTAAACCGGACTCTGATTGGTCACCGGGCAAAACCATTGATATAAGCGAAATCGTTACATTACTAACACCGGACATTTTAAAAGTATTAAAATCTGAATGTGGTGGACTACAGACTTTATTTAGAAATAATCATCACATATTTAAGATAAAAAACGGTCAAGTACAATTACAATACCCTAAAAGCATACAGGATGTGCACATGAACTTTGTCAATAAGAAGAAGACCAATGCCAAAATGAAAGTGAAAGTTAAACCATGCTGGTTTCACACAAACCATCCCCAAGGATGTCCATTAAATGATACAGACTGTAGCTTTGTACACTAAATTAAGGTAATTTTATTTATTAAAAATAACAATAAGACACAAAACATTTGTATTCCTGTGAAAAAATAACAATATTTATTAACTTTATAAGTTGATTACGTTAACCATAGTCTTAAAACAATCATATCGTCAATTCCGAGAAGAATGAAAGAAACCACAAACCATACCTATTGTTTATGTAATTATATAACAATATTTCACGACACATTTATGAGTATACATTTTAAATATTATCACATTTTTGTATGTTATGTAAAATGCAAATAAATCGATAACAATACATTCAAGAATCGATTTCAAAGTATTCATTAATTTTGTTTAGATTTCTGTCGTCAACCAATTTTGCAACCTCGTGCTCTCCCATAAGGGAACACACCATACGCAAAGTCATCCAAATATTGGATGAACTGACATCCGTCCCAGACGACTCTGGATACATGCTCCTCGCTTTATGTTGCTGATTAAGTGCAGTGAGGAAATGTTCAGCGGCCTGCCTATGTGCCCCTAGATTCATACATGTAATACCCACATTGTATCTCGCTCTAATAAATCCCGGCTCCAATTGCAATGCCTGCTGATATGTATCTACTGCTTCCTCTGACCTATCACTATTAGCTAAAGTGGCACCTAATCTGTTCCACAGCTTTGCATCTTCATTGGAAACCATTAATGCTGTTTTGAAACAGTCTACAGCTTTGTCATACTCATGATTAATATTGAACATGACACCAAGTGCATTTTGAACATCCGGATCTATTACATTGGGATTTAATTGTGCCGCTCTTAAATAGAGCGATGTGACATGACTTTCCAATTCTTTCAAACTTAGGCTCTGTGGATTGACGTCTTGGGGACATAAATCACTATATTTGGGGTTTACTTTCATCCACTCGATCAATGATAAATAAGCATATTTTGGCATATTTTCATTTGTATATACTGCTGCTAATGTTAGATATGCTTCTAACTGCCTTGAATCTAGTTCCAGTGATTTCTTTAATGCAGTAATTGCCATGGGATCTTGTTCGTTTTCTGTCTGTGTAGTACCCAGCATAAACCATGCTTCCGCCAAGTCTGGCCGTTGTTGAGCGGCAGCTTCAAAGCACAATACAGCTCCTGGTACATCACCCATTTTCAGCCGTTCCTTACCAATTTCGAGAGCATTTTTATTTTCCAACATTATATTGCCTTCAGTGAAAGTATATTGTACAGCAATACCATTAGCAGATTCCGAGCTCCAATAATCATCTAAATTGCTGAGCTTAGCCCACTCATCTTTATATTTTTCAGCCATCACATCGATAATTTCTTCCTTGTTTCTGTTTCTTTGTTCAGTTGTTTCTCCCAAATTCAATTCCCCAGCACTTATTTTTTTCATGAACGACATGAATTGATTGTAAGCAAGCTCATCATCTTCTCTTACACTATTCACATATTCCTGAGCTTTGGCCTTGACATCAATGTAAGTGGCGAGTTCAGATTCATTTATATATTGAATTTGTACAGGAGACAATGTTGGCTGCTGTAAAGCTTGCTGATAAGGCCTCTGATAATTTCCTATTAACTGTGTTGGTGCTAGGAAGGAAGAAGACGGCCCTGGCATCCAATGTGATGATAAATGAGGAACCACGTTCATTTGCTGACTAGTTAACAATGGCTGAGTATTTCTCTGTATATTTACCTTGTCAACTTCGGGTATATTATTCAGTAAGGCATTCATATTGAAAGTTTGAGGGGCTTGGGAATTTTGTGCCATAAACTCATTAACCAATCTATCTGCCGGACTAATCGCTTGGGAGATCGATGCATCACGGTTTACAATATTAGAGAGTTGTACGAGAGAATTATTTCCACCGCAGTCACCACCGACGAGTTTATTCAGAGACATTTTGTTTCTTTTACATCCACATATACAGGTTAAAGTTCAATACGTCACGTCACCGTACAGACGACACTGATAAAATTGTTACACTCCTTTGCTTATAAGACAAATAAGTATGAAAGCGATAACTATAGGCGAAATAATAAATATCGCTTTTTGGAGCAGTCATCATAAACACTAATGTTGCCTGTTGCTTGCTGCAAACGGTTGTCAAAAATACTTAGATAAATAATTGATGAGAAATTTTTTGTGATTAATAATAAACAGCAAATTAATTAATTATTACTGACTTTACAAACAATTAATTAATTTAATTATTTATTCAGCTATATTATTTATGAATGATATTAAGTAGGTACTATGACGTTTTAAGATAAATCTGTAAGATTTTAAAGTAATTTTTGCTCCAGAAAAAAAAACTTGATTGTCAATGTAAATTAATTTATATGGCAAATCTTTGAGGTTAGTATTTATATTTTATGTTTCGTATTAGAGGTATTAAATAATATGATTATGGTGGTATGCTTAATCTTTATATTTCAGGAATGAATAATTTAGATATATGTTTGGACCAAATAATCATTGAATAATTTTAGGTAAGGTTATGTAACGTGTAGTTACATTAAGAACTCCGGAACTTTAATTGAAATAATTACCAAAGGAAGGCAGTGTAAGTGATGACTAGACAACGGCAATGTCTGAATCAAATGGACAGTTAAAATCGGAGACAGGCCAAGAAAAAAATACAAATGTCAACCAGTTAGAAACCTCAGTACTAGAAGATAAATGGCTGGTTAGTGTATGAATTATTCTTTTAATTTAAAACGTTTCACTTCAATTATTGTGCGTGCGAACAGTTTTGATAGCAATGAACAATAAAAAATTAACAACCTCAGAATAAAATATGGATTTTGAAAACGCTTATCTGGTTTTGGATTAAAGATTCACAAAAATACAGTAAAAATAAAAAAATACATTAAATATTATGAATACCTAGGGCAAAACGAAGATGACTCGGCCATAATTGATTCATGATCTAAATCCCATGTAGAACTATTTCACATTTCCAAGAGTTCTGTGATGAATAAGTTCTAAGAGTTATTGTGCACCACAGAGAAAAATATTATGCTAGGTATTAACTTTGAACTCTATCATAAAATGTATTTCTTATGAATAAAATACTTTTCTTTCTTTCTTTCATATTGCATTGCATAGACATAAGTAGATGAAGCACGTCAGGTTTGCAAGGACAGAGATGTTTGGCACTCCGTGCTCTTTGCCTACCCCACTAGGGACCTGGCATGACGGTTATTTATTTATTTTTTTTACTTTGTTCAACAATGTGTCTGATCCTCTGTCTGTTTGTTGATATAAATTATTTTCTATCCAGTATGCTGCTTCCAAATGAATGTTCAATCCAAAATCGTTCTGCCAAACAAGTCCACACAAACAAAGCAATAAATTTTTTATGTATTCATGTTTGAGTTTTTTTCACACACAAACATGAATTCTTGGAAAAACTCTTGCATTACATTTTCAAAGAGGTTCTTTAATCGAATTAATTTATATAGATGTTGTACAATTTGATGTATGAATAATAATACCGTCACACCAGGTCTCTAATGGGTTTCCCAGTC
>DVPV01000003.1:0-11812 GCA_018239405.1 Oxynetra confusa | reverse complement strand
CTTCGAGAAATAATAGGGTTTTAAAATTCTTAAATCTCGCCGCTTAATATATTTTTGACATGAACAAGCTATAGACGGGAGTTGCCCCTCTTGAAACGGCCCGAGGCGAGAGCACACCAGTTTAAGGCGAGCAACTACAATTTTTTTAAGTTCAAGGCCATATAATTGTATTTATTGCGCGTGTATCGCTTCCTCTTACCGCCTATATTACTAGAGATTACATATTTTTTAACTATTTTATAAATCAAGTTTAATAAAAAAAACTATAACTCAACCGTAATCGCTTCCTAAAACGGAATTTGACGTTTTATCATATTCCTTCGATCCTTTTCAAGATGGTCCCTCTAACCGGATTATATAAAAAACCCGGTCGTTCACGAAATTGATTTTAGTTACAGGCGTCCAACGTAAAGTGTATCACTAAAACGATCGAACGTATAAGATACGAGCCGATATGTATACAAACACTCTGATTTAATGGTATTACGCGTTGATTTGTTTTTCAAATAATCTAAGAAGGACACTTCTGATTCATCTATAGACTCGTATTGTTTTGAAAATACTAGTTTTATAGTTCAACTCGCGTTAATTACTAAAACAGTACGCTAAGTCAAGTACAGTTTAGCGGAAACGTTACGTACACTACGAATACTTATCCATTCTATTTGCATTAATGCGCGAGCAAACAGCTCGGACGCGTTCGCCAGTTTACAAGTAATAAGTTTTGTTTATAATAAGCGGTTTGCACGCTAACTATTTAATAGCTTCTAACCCAGGCTACTTGCTCACTATACCGCAATCATATGTATCAGTCAGTTCGTTATTATTAAAGTAGCGATTACCAGTCATTCCAGTGAGAACATTTAATGAGTTCGAATAAAGATGTTTTGAAACTCAATGTCAACAGTCTGAGGAAATATACATAGGCAAGTTGATAAAATTATTTTATAAAATGATTACCTCTTAGTTACATTTAGATTCGTCTTCCGAATACATGTAATAAGCTATATGTAAATAAGCTTACTAACTGAGAGAGTACGTTAAGAAAATAAGTAGGAATACATTATAGTTATAAATAAATACGCAGCAAAGATAAACCTTTATCAATAAAAAGTGTGGGTCAGTCTGTCAGACCCGACAATAACTATACAAGCATTCAAGTTTACCTACACGATAAACGTGCGACAACCGGTTCATGTGACATGTTGCGTCCTGTCCGATTGCGTTCCTGTTTAGTCATCTGCTGGTCATACGTCAAGGCTTCACCAGTGTTCGGAACACTGTTTATTATTTCTATATTTTTTGTATTTCACATTCATCGTCTAAATTTTTGTTAGTTGCCTCATAAATTTAGAATGTTATATATATTTTTTCTAAATAGTTATAACGTTGCATAAAATGTTCAACTACCGACAAACATACAACCGACAATAGTTACTAGCCACTGTTCATCTGCATTTCTTGCCGTACTTCTTGATTATTATTTGATTATCCAAAACATGATTTTAATCAACTTTTCCTTTTGTTTTATCTGCATTGTCTTCAATTTAAACTAGACAATGATCGACGTCGATTAAAAAACCGACAATTCTTCAAGATTAATCGATGTTTAAGGAGTGCATCGTGTGATTTTATCAGTTTTAACCCACCGAACCGGTTTGCGATACTTTAATATTGACTTAATAGGTACAATGCACCCACCGGTTGGAGCAGTGGGTACGATAGGTGCCATCCGCTAAGGTGACATTCTGGAATAGTTGTTTGTTAAGGTTAGGTTTGTAATAATTTATTTGGCTCCAAATCGTCATTGTTTATCAGTAGCTGATGGCGTTTGCAATTACCAAAATTCGATCTACATATATCAACCATTATTAAATGACGAGAACATATAAACAAAAATTAATAATATAATATAATATGAATGTTATTACATCGTTTAATTAATTAAATCCATACTATTTGTAAACGTTTATGTAAAACATTTACAAAACCACACCTGAGTGGTAACGTTGTACCTCACGTACGTTATGAATTCGAGCATTAAAGTTCGTTTTAGAATTAATGGTAATGGATAGTCTTTATATATGAATTTTGATGGCGCGTTAGGCGAATTTAATGCTACATACGTTCACTGTGCAATAACATTCGAACAGTCTTTTGAGTGGAACGAAAGCAATTTTTATTGCCCAACTTCCTAAAAGGATGCCCTCAATTTTGTTTTTACGTCTGCCCGGACATAACTTTTGAATGGAGGCTTGGATTTCGATGAGCATTTTATGTCTTACAAAGGAAGTTCCCATAGAAGACCGTTACTCCGATTTAATCACTTGGCTGACCAGGAAGGAGCGTTAAGTATCGATAAGGCGAGACTTCACGACCACATCGAAAAAGTATTTATAGAAGATATAACACTGATAAGTTTTTAGGAGCTATAAAAAAAACTCCGCCAGCCAGCTTTCCTCTAGACTACGCTCCAGACCTCCCGCAGCCAAGGTGGTTCATACCCAGTAGCAGAATGTGAAAAGGATTGTAGCCATATTCGTTTGCCAAGGATTTCTAAATTAAACTAGTTATGGTATTTAATGTATCCATTAAAGAACACACATAGCTGAGGAAATGTGCAATAGCGTTCATTACAGAAGATCTATGTCCAGCTGATACTGGCAGAGCCGATACAGGCAGATGATCATGGGGAAGATAATGATAAAATGATATTATTTAATTTTATTACTTGCTTATAAGTACATTAAAAAATGGTTTACACTTAATACTCGTATAAACAAGACGCACCCGATACGATAGTGCCGTAGCCAGACATAACATTCATGTCACCTTAAGGTTCAGCAATTAAAACTACACATCAAAGTACAGTGATTATAAATATTGACGGTTAATCGAAGGTATGACCTAACTAATAGATGTTGATTGCATCATTCGTTAAAAATTATTCCGCTATCTTAACTTTAATAATAAATAGAAATGAAACAATAATATTACATTTCATTAATAACATTAACTGGGATCAATTGAAAGTGAAATCGATGTAGAGGGAGCGTTTATAAGTATATAGATTAAAGCCACAGAGGAAGTGCCAGCGGTGTGCATTAATGACACGGCAATTGAATAAACGGGTTGTCAATTGTTTATCGAAACTGTAAAGATTATGAAAATGTTCGCCCTAATTATGTTATTCTAAGTTAGCTTAACGACGGCCCGGCTATTGAGGCGACACGACTGCGACCACACTTGATAAACATAACCATTTGGTTATTAAG
Source organism: Oxynetra confusa (assembly GCA_018239405.1). Classification (NCBI taxonomy): domain Eukaryota; kingdom Metazoa; phylum Arthropoda; class Insecta; order Lepidoptera; family Hesperiidae; genus Oxynetra; species Oxynetra confusa. The sequence continues at coordinate 8,537 of DVPV01000003.1, read as the reverse complement.
AAAATAAACACAATTTATTTGAAGTATAGAAGAGAATTGACTATGTTATTATTATTATTAACGTTCGTTCGTTGTCCTTATTATATGCATATAAATATTAAGTGCGTATATATGATCATATGTTCATATTATAATATCAATCAATAGTTGTACAACATTAAATAATACAGCTAGGCATATATTTCTTTGATGTGTTGGAACAAGTCACCGAGTTAGAAACGACAATTTTGTTCGTAGTTTTATGGTTAGTAGCGATGACCGTAGAAATAAATCTCGGCTAACAACCAGCCAATGAATAGTATTGACCTGTCTGCCTATATCTCTTAATGACTTAGACCGTTCCTTTCGCTGTAAACTATAAACCTTCTAATTGAAATAACTAATGACGTACTGGATAACTTGTATCGTGTATTAAGAAAATACGACAATTCCATGGAAGGAGATAAATTATTGAGCTAGATTCTTGGAGATATTAACGTAAAATATTTAATTATATCAAACATTGACATTAGAAACACTGACGATCCACTCAATGTTAAATAATCAAAGCTGCATATTAGAACACAATTAGGGAGCGGTCTGTTTATTTTATGTCCTAATAGATTTAATTAGGAACGAGTTCGGATAATTGTGCGGTTCGTTCACATTCGTGATGTTATACGTTTATTTTATATCCGTAATATAATATCGAAGTTAGTCATCATTTTATATTACACCATTCGCAATATTTAATGTGTAATATTTGCTTCGTAATCAGTTACAAGCGAGATGCTTATTAACTTAGAAAACAGTCCCGACGGTTCTGTTATATAGGGAATTTTGAGACCCGCTAAGGAAATTCGAGGCGTGTGATTAATTTCGCTGGCATCCAGGGATTTGCCGTTCGTTCTCGGCTCGGAGTCACGCTACGCGCGATGTAAATCATCCGAATGCCGCGCTACGTGGCCGTTTGGGGTTACGGAAACAATTTGGAGAAACAAAATCATGTGATATTGGGGTTCGGGGAGAGTAATGCGTCGCTTTTACTTACGCCCAACAAAGATTTAAAATCTACAAACAGCGAATTCATGATTATCATTTGACCGGTACAAAAAGAAATCAGAATAAAAGGTTTGATGGGCACAATTAAAGTGTTCAGTAACTGGAAACGGAAAATCTTTTACCATGCACGTATTTGATTAAAAGCTTTTAGTAACAAGACGCTAAAACCAAAAGTGTTACAGTTAAATAAAATTCCTTCAACTCTGCAAATGCTTTAAGAAGATTAAAACTAGAAATTTACTTTGCTCTGAATGAAAACAAAAAGCTTTTTGCCGTCTTGCTCTATCTGTCCCACGTCAAACGAGTAAGCTGGAAGCGATATCTTTTACAAGACCAACATTATTAATCAACATTGTCAATCATTGTCAATTGACCAACATTGTCAATCATAAAAGTGATCAGATAGCGGTAATATTTCTATTCATATCAGAACGATGTTTCCCTTGATTAATTATTAAAACTGTATTAACTATCTGTATGCGGTGCTAATATTAATACTGAACATGTTCATATCGCCGCTCTTTCATAGCGCGCAGTATAGCACGCCAACGAGATTTCATCTCACACGCCGGATCCCGTTGCACTTAAAAATTTATGGAACAAATGGACGAAACGCGAGTCTCCGGAGGATCGCGGCTGGCAGGATTTTTCGTAGTTAGTTGCTATGTGTTTAAAATTTTAGCTTAAACGAGAATGCTCAACTCGCTACACGCCATTGGAGCGGGCGCAAAGAATTTAGTATTGGCTCATTTCTGCTTTGCTATTTGTTAATTAAAATAAATAATGTATGACCCAGTGCAGCAGTCTTTGTTTTATAAGAATGCTAAAATTTTGTCGTAAAACAAATTCAACTAACTGAAGAAGACCAACAAAAGAAACTTATCACAACTCGATTTAACATGACAATTCCCTAGCTTCATTTATAATAAATTACGGCACTGTTTACCCATTATGTTGCTACAAACCAGTAGATTAGAAAAAAATAACATTTATGTATTATAATAATGTAGCGACATTAAATAAAACTCTGTTCCTAAACCAAAGTGATCTTACACATAAAAAAACAAGAACCATAATTTCTTAAAGAAGTGTATCATCATCATAAAGGAACTGCACAAAAAGAGTATTAGAGTCAGGGCGGATAAGCAATAATTATTACCTGAGATTTTATGAATGTTCATTGTCCGTTCTACTTTTTTCACAGGGCAGGGCTTTGTACGCCTTATTGTCTCGGAACTTGTAATTTTACTTCTGTCTTTTGCATAATTCCTCCGGAGCTTATTTCATAATACCAGTTCTAAATCCAGACATTATTTTATTGGGAAACATGAAAGATAGCTATTGGATTTAAATTTAAAGAATCAAGGGCGAACGAGAAACTTTCTAATAGCCCTTCAGCAGGAGTTGGCCGAACGCGACGAAGGGAGACTTTTTTCCAATTCAATAAGTGGCTAATTGTATAAAAGGAGCCGTCCACAAGTTAAACGGATAACACGATTACAAGAGCGAGTGAAAATCAGGGAAGAAGTTGAGGGACAAGAAAAGTTGGACGTTGCCGTTGTGAGTGCACACGGGCACAGCGCCGGCGGCGCGGCTTCTGTTGGCGGACGATGTAAATGGTGTGGTTGTTAGAGGAATTGTTCCGGCAAATTAAATTTCGAAATAGTCTTCGGAACACAAACAGATGATCGAACAACGGCGCAACACTTCACACTTTATAGACATATGTAGTTGTAAGGCAAAACTTTTCTCTATAGTAATAATTCCCTATGTACTTAACAAATTGAACGTTTTTTAATATACATACATACATACATTGATTATTATTAATATATGAAAGTAAAAAAAATAGTTATTCAGATTTAAAACACGCAACAATTGCAGTCAAAACTACAAATGAATATAATATAAACAACGCCCTTAATTATTTATCAGATTTATGCCAAATATAAATATTTTAATGCACCAATAAATAAAAATTAATTCCAAATCTAATATTTTATTAGAACATTTTAAAGTTATAGTTATTTAACTTTCTACCTATAACCTATTTCCAACTGAGTTTATCAAACGCAGACAAAATCTTTACTGGCACACATATGTAGATGTAGATCGACCATCCAAAGATGTTGCTATTATTTATTAAGATTAATTATTTATTCAAAATTCTTTATTACATTACAAATTAGTCTGATTAACAATATGTTTGTAATAGAAAAATGCTAATTAAATGGAAAAAATCGCATATTTATTAGATCAAACCTTTTTTTCAATAGTGTCATTAATTAAATTTTTAAATTATTTAAACGGGTCGTCAAGCTTACTCGGCACTGTAGACCGAGAGAAAAAACCGGAGCAATAAAAACTCTCCGCACTCTTTTAAGTAATAAGTTTTGTAAGAGAGTGAGTGATATCCTTTTTGTTTTTTATAAGTATTCGGCTACGGAGTAATAATAGGTTTTTTCTACAAGTTGAGTTCTCTGCCACTGTAATCGTTATTCTTATAGTGCTATCGTCTAGCTATAGATTAATCTTAATTGTCCCAGTCCCGGCATTAACTTCATTAAATCCATAAAGCTATCAACTACGTCGACTTACAACTAATTAATTACCAGCCCAGGTCTCGTTACAGCAGTATTAAACAATTCGAAAGTTTGATCCCACGCTTAATCGGTAACTCGCCTCTTATTGAAATCATTGAAAAGATTTTTAATAAAGGTATTAGATATATCACAGCTTTTTCTCCGTTCGAGCGAACCCATTCCAACTCCGTCGACAATGACCTTTAGAACTTTTATTTCGTTCAATTGAAACCGGTTTCTTCTAAGGCTAGTACCCGTTTGTTGCTATAACAGTGTCAGAGTCGATCTCTCTTATATAATGCAACTATTAAACCATAGGGGTTTTCGTTTTACTTTTAGTAATATCTTGGGTCAACGGTGGAAACGTGTAGAGTATTTTAGTCCTAATCCAAACAAACCGAATGGGTCACAAAATTAAATTTAGTCTAAGGTAAATTCAGATTTCAAGTTACAAATAATTTTGAATTGTTGTTTATGTACCTAAAGACGATGGGAAAACAAAGCAGTCGTCAAATGCAAAAACGGAAATTGCCGTCATATTTGAATAGTTTGTTTTTAAATTCATTTGCTCTAATAAATAAAACTAAAGTTACAATTCAAATGTTTTTAGTAGCGAACACATGCTGACAAGATATCTGAAACGAGTTACATGCGAACATAAAAACTCGATTCATTTGTCATTTCAAAGGACGATTTTATCGCTGTTGTGTTTTACGAAAGATTTATGGACGTAAGACTACATAAACTAATTATTCTGCTGGATATAACAAAACGGCGTGTAGTTAACCGAACACTTTAAAGACTATTATTTAAGAGCAGAAAAAATTGCCGGCCTGCAATGAGCCGTACAAACGAATTAATTACGCCGTAAACCCAAGGAGCTGATAAGGAAGGGGGCCATAAAGAGATATAAGTTGAAGCTCGGAGAAATTTTGGTTTGTTACGAAGCTGTACGACACTAGACGACAATACTGAATCATGAACAAATCTGTTCAACAATTCGTACCCTGTATGATACTGCGATGCACACAGAATTCCAGATTAGTAAACAAAATCCCTAATATATTCGATTTGTAACAGAACAGATATAATGAAGAATTTAGGCATCTTTGTGGATCAGATTATTTATTGTTGCTATTTTTAGTCTTGGAATTCATAGCACTTACAGCACTGGTAATTCTAGTGGGAAGTTCTGTCCTTGTAGCATCATTATTGTTGGTAATTATTATTGTTATAAAATAAAACAAAGTAATTCCTGAGCAAACATTTTGGACTTATTAGAACTGAACATGGTACTGTCCGATAAAGTTTTCAAACAAATTTTAAATTTGTTATCTTAAATTAGGTAACTAAACTTTATGTATAAGCTTCTTGTTCACTTTCGTTCATATCGAATACTCGTCACACGTTATCGATGAAACTGGTCCTTCTTAAGAAATTTCTCTTTCGAAAGCACACAGGACGGCATCTTGCAATTTGAGCGAGTCGTAAACTTTATGATTTTCAGTGTTCCGTGGCACCGAATTAAAGGAAGATTGACGTTCATTAATAACGGACCATCATTGATGGATTTTAAGCGTTCATGTTTATAATTGAAGGATGAGTCATTTTCATTTAAAAATAAATATTCATTTTGAAATATTAATATGGTATTATTATAAATTGAATGTTAAGTCAGAGTAATGTGAAATGTATTAAATCAAACAGTACACAAATACAAGCTCACGATTCCAATCTTCTGGCTAATATAGGAAAGTCTACGTGATAGTGGGGCGTTCATGTTGTTCAAAATATTTAAATCCTACCGTCAAACACAAACATTAATCTGGTTAGGAACCCTACTTTTGAATCAATAACTGTCAACTAAGTCTTAAAATGAAATTGCTAACCAAAATAATGATGAAGACGTAAAGAAAATATAAATAAATAAAGAAACACTAAAGCAATGTATCAAATTTATACCATAATAAACGCAACAAAGATTTTGCATGAACGAAAATTCAAAATCCCTCGCCGGAGAGATAGCAAATAATTGTGCGAACGACGTTGTATTAAAAATACTAGACATATTTTCTAGAAGGCAAGCAGCTGTTACGAGAGGCTATGTTAAGGTTGTTGTTACAAAACGAGTAGTGTTCTTCTAGAAATAGAGTTCTATCTATGTTAGCACTATGCTTACAAATTTTCTATTTGGATTAAACCTTTTAGCACGTAGGGTCATTTTGGAAACTCATAATACCAATTCGTCTCTGCTCCGCAAAGAAAGATATCGACCTTTAGTCTGTAGGAAACCAATCACAAGTCATTATAATGTAGCTATTTATAAGAGTGCTAAAGGACCAGTAATCTGTAGAAAAAACAACTGAATCGATTGAACCAACAAATCTATTGTTAACAACTGAACGAAAGAAAACAGCGATAATGGTTCTACGACCTTCCATTACTTTCCAATCAAACTTGTACAATAAAGTTGGGACTACCAAAATTACCTAATTAACCCAGTAGAGGCTTAAAGGACCACTGTAACAACTTTGAAAATACAATCAGTAATATATAAATCGTCAAATAGAGTAACATTCGTGAATTAGATTAGACGGAGTATAGGACAAAACAGAGAGGTAATAAGTTTTCACGTTGCTTATTCGAGTGTCTGATGACCTCATTTCGCTTATTGCCTCCTCGACAATCATAGCTGTAAAGACATTTCAATCGGAGTAATTCTGACTTAGTTCTAAAGTCGAGTCGTGACTTACTTATAACATTTCAATATTACTTTGATCCAGAGTTTTAGAACAGTTGGACGATTTGCGTCAGTACATTTTAACGAGAATTTACCATTTTAAAATTAAATATCCACTTTGGATAATAAATATTAATATGCTGTCCTATATCTGTAAATATATATTTATATCAAAAACGTGATTATTAAATTATTTTATTAAAGATGGGCGCTTGAGGAAGTTCTCAAAAATAATATGCAAAAACGGCTGCCAACAGTTAAACTGAAAAACTAAAACTTATTCCGAATTGAAAGATATATGTTTTAGCTTTGTTGTTTCACCTGGAGCTTACCAGTTATGATTTTTAGCCGGCGTCAACTTTGCTGCAACAAATTTATTGCTATTTGCTATTTGTACTGGACTTTCTGTTTTCACATGTCACGGAACGAATTTCTCAAGTTGGGACTTCGGATAAAGTTAAGGTGCTACCCACAGAGCCGTATTGAAATCAGAAATACTTACGTCAACCTCTTCAACTTTGACTAATAATTTAAAGGTAACGAAACATCTAAAACTTTATCAATACGTGTCATACATAAGTGATAAAACGAGAAAAGAAAAATGTTGCGGCGCAAGAGATATATAAGACAAGATTGTAAAGATGCAAAATGTGTATACCGTAACTGTAAATATGATATATATTTTTATATCAAACAAACGTCCAGGTAATATCTGTCTACACGGAGGTAATTCTTGTGCAACAAAACGCCGTTCTCCAGCATAATGGCACCATTAAAACACCACCCACAAGTGTGGAGCAAATTGCATTCACTGACATGGGTACGTATTTTACAATCAAACGTTGATTTCCACCAAGCTGCCAAGATCGCATTAGGGTACATAAATTTCCTTATTTAAACGATAAAGTAGAGGAAAGGTTTCACACGAAATTGATTTCGAAAGGGTCAGTCTTGAACCCTTTAATTTATTTTTGATGCTTCGTTTAGTTTCGTTGGGAAAAGGAAATTAATCACCTCAAAAGACGTTAACTGGGTACTTTTGTACTAGTTTTGTTGAGCGATTATATCCTCGTAAATACTTAATCCTTTTTTAATTATTATTGTATAATTCGAATGCCCGGTAAGCACGTGCTTGGCGAATCGATCGCTGGAAAATTTAAGTACAATCTTATCGATTCAGTTCAGACCTAATCTAAAACTTAAAGCAAACCTAATGAGAATTCACTAAATACCAAAGCGGAGGTTTCGTGAGTGGGAGTTGTAATCGGCGTTATAGCAGACAGGCACGAAGAAAAACTTAGTTTTGGCCGCGCAAAGTGCCTTTTATTTCAAGGAAGTGTTTGAAGTAAATTAAAAGTAGGCGAGGCGAGTTTTTCAGTCGATCTTTATATTCTAACAAACGGTTTGGAGAACGTTACAATCACAATTCCAATAATAAATGAAGCCAAGGCGCAGTGCAACCTTGGAAATAGATCTGTTGCCATACTCGAGTTCGCTACATGTCGAGTAAAAAACACAACAAAAACTGAGTCGACACAAACCCGTAGCTCGCCTGTTCGGATTATAACCGTCCGAAACTCCGCCCTTTTCGTATTTTTTATTGCACGCCGTATTGTTGTATTTATATCCCAGTGTGGTAATAAATTTGTTGATAGCCAGATTAACTTTTAGCCGTATAGCGCTTTAGACGAAGCTATTACTTTAACCAGTTTAGCACCCACTCAGTCTTGATTAAGAATGTATAAAAAATAAATTGATTAAAATCATTTCTCAATCGTTAGTTGGTATTGACTGATGAAGACAATTAAGCTTTTTGTAGACAATATCATCTCATTGCTATTGAAATCGTGCTAATTACTTGTACTATTGTAGTATAAACAGTTACAGAACGATACAATCGGAATTAATCGCTTCCTTATGTTACAAGTACGAAATATAAAAAATGGTTAATCCGCCTTGGCAACTAATGGAAATTGCGACTGGAAAAAATATGTCTTATCATAAGAAAAACGAAATCACGAATCAAATTACAACGTTACAATTCATGAATTATAATGAACAGTGTTAGAAAAATGAACGAAAATTTATTTCCCTGAATACGCTCGTCGAAATCAGCGGCGCGAATGACCTAAGATTAACATTTCCTAGTAGTGAACGCGTATCACGCACACATC
>DVPV01000002.1:0-11880 GCA_018239405.1 Oxynetra confusa | reverse complement strand
TTCCGTGAATTATTCGTACATTTCACTATAATTATGACTATAATATCAAAATGAAGTGAATAAAAATAAACAACGTTCGACGATTTACACAGGGGATACATTTTTAAGTGCCTAAGTTCGAAATATAAGACGAAAAAGGTGAGTTTGATTCTTCCTTTGCTATGACTATATGGCCCAATATTCCACGGGAGTTCGATCCGCTATGCGATAATGAAACTTAAAAAACGCGATTAAGGTTAATAATTGCACGGTTTTTGTTATGTTTATTTACATTAATTTGAAAAGTTATCGCGGTTTTCTTGCAAGTATCGTTGGGTTGTGGGAAATTGTGGCGATCGGGGCGGGTTTGTCGTGTCGTTCGATGCAATTCTCATTGTACATACACGTATGTAAGTAGGTACATATGATTTGACATGAAGGTCCGTTTGTAGTGTAGCGTGGTGTCATCATGTCTTTTGAGAAGATGGAAGTGGTGAACCCGGCGGAGAAGGAGGCCAGTGAGGTGCTGCATTCGTTGTTATCGGTGGAGCGGCGGAGCGTGGACAGCAAGGAGGCGATAATTGTGTCGATACCGCCCGATCAGAACGGTGGCGGCGAATACGGTGAGGGAGCACAGTGGCATACTCCAGTCATGGGCCAGCATTCCGTTTTCGAGCTTGGAGGTTCACAGAACATGCAGCAACATAATTACAATGGACACCAGGAGCAGGTATCTATCATATCACGCATAGTATACATCCAATTTGGTATACAAATTTCAATGATGTTAATTAAGTAATCAATTGACTTCCAGGTCCTCTGGCAGGGTCATACAATTCAAGTGGAAAATGGTGATGGCAATATGCAAGGTATGTCAGGGGCATACATCGAATTTGATGCCAATGTTGAAGGCAATGAAATGGATATCGATACTAAGCCTAAGGTTGATAAGAAAACTGGAAAGAAAAAGAAGAAAATGGCTGAAACGGATAGTGACGAGGAAGTTCTTGACAATAAGTTGGAAGATAATCCAACTCAGGTAGGGAACAACAGACTGAATTAATTTCTTACTAGATATTTAGCACCACATTCACATACATTTCTAAACATCACATAGCTTTTGTGGGATATAATTATAGGCAAAAAAAATTGTTTGCTTTTTAAAAAATAAAATATATGAACAAGACGTAATAAATATAACGACTTGAATTATTAACAATCCTTTGTGTTTGCCATGCTTTAGCTAGGTATTTTCAGTTAATTATAACAGTCAACTTACTATAAAGCATTCATCATTTTACTCCGAAGTGTTATGTGCCCCGCTGAACTATGTTTTTGTAGCATTAAACCTTAGATAAATATACTATATGAAACATGTTGCTTAGTGCAGTTAGTCAATTGAATGTGTCTTTTTTAACAAATACAAGTAGTCGTAAATAGATCAAACTGGTTATGTATAGTTAAATTTAAATGGACAAAGGCCGGGCAGTGTGTATTAAACCATTTGAGGGATGCTTTTAAAACATTTTAATGTGGATAAAGAGTGTAACAGAACTCCCACATATAATGTTATTTTGCTATGCTCAGTCTTGATTGAGAGTTGTGTGTGAGTGTATTTGTATTCTTAAAAATTATTTTCATACTGACATTTAGCTACTCGCTTTAGCATGAATGATGGATTCATTCATCATGTCATGTGTGTACAGGACACTGAAGTATCGATTATAGAAATATTTGTTAAGTGGCTATTAAATTGAATTTTTTTAGTTGATTTAGCATGATTAATTTAATATTATTAATAACTGTAAATATATAAACGAAATTAACGCTCTGCAATAGATATGCAATACATAGATTTCCTGAGTTGAACTCTAACTAGCTGGTAGTATTCACACAGATTGGCAAAGTATTGAAAATTATTCTGCACACATAATCCTTTTTCATTGTACCTAGATAGAAGTCATTCAGGTTTCAGATCTTACCTTTCCATGGATAAGTATCTCTATGGATTTTTTGCGTGAAATACAGTGATCATGCATGCCCAGTTGCTTCTGCTATAACCTAAAAATGTTACCATATCTCTGTGACGCTTCAGTAACTACAAAATATAACTATTAAATTTATTGAACTAATACATTTTATTTTTGAATATTCAATAACTATTATTTAACAGCGAAGAAAAGCATTGTGATGAGATCTGCACAACTTATAGTTCTCCATAATGTTCCCTAACTTGTGTGAAGTCTACTAACACACACTTGACAAGTGTGGCAAGCAATAGATTTAACTCTTCTATTTCTGAGACAAAATATATCCAGCAGTGGGATAATATGAGAGTTGTGGACATAATTTTTCGAATGTTGTGTTTAGTTCAGAATATTTGTCATAGATACCTATTATACCATCACCATTGATAGTGTAGTAATATCTAATTGTGGGTTTAAGAATGAGTTAAAAGAAAAACGCATTATAAACAGATAGATGTAGTCACTTGACATCCATTCACGGTCATCTCTGTACACTTGCAAGCACTTGCCAATGTATTGATTACTTGTGTGCCAATTTTAAATAGATCTATATTATAGCCCTAAAAATAAGGAAGGTCATGCATTATTTTAGAAACATAAGCCATTAGCATACCAAGTGTGATTATGCTGAACAACCCTAGAATTTAATGCTACATTACCTTTTGGTTGTAGCTTGTGAATTTTATCTGCTATATATCAATAATTTTTTTGGTATTTCAGGTCAAAGACAGATTGAAAAGAGGTTGTGACTGTAAAGACAATTGCTACCGTGGTCTGAACCCAGAAGCTGTTTATCGTCATAGACTGAATATTGCCGAGTTAACTAAGAGTGAACACGATATGTATTTGATGGGAATCACCATGGCGAGCTTAGCCAATCCGGCGGAAACTTCACGCCACAAGGTCAGAAGGAGATTGAGAGCATGTTATGTGTATCAAGGGAGAAAGGTTTGTTTAGAAGCATTTTTATATCTAGAAAATGTTACACATTATCAGCTGAAGCGAATCCGGCAGCATGTCATGACACACGGTGTGGCGCCGCGGATACATGGCAATGTCGGGAAGAAGCCTTACAATACTTTCACATTAGACATATACAAACACGCAACTAACTTCTTAAAAGAATATTTAAAGCAACATGCAAGCTCTCCCAAAGATGTCCAACCTTCTGGCGATGGCAAGAAGGCTAGTAAGACTGTTATCATTCAAGGTGATTCTAGGAAGCATTTGTTCGAGGCTTATAAGGAATATGGGGAAATTTTGGAACCTGGAGTGAAACTTATGGGTTACTCCACTTTCCGTGCTTTCATGAAGGACCAATTCCCACATGTAAAATTCGCTACAAAAAAACAAGATATACCAAAAGACATGGTTCCATTCCGCAGTGGAAAATGTATGAGCTATGATAAAAATAAGGATCCTGTTAGAATACAACAGGAGAAGGAAAAGGCAGAAGCCAAAAAAGCAGCTATGGAGGCTAAGAAGAAGGAGGAGCATGAAAGGGAACAACAGGAGCAACAGCAAGCACAACAACAGCAGCAACAGCAACAAGTCCAACAACAGCAGCAACAACAGCAACAACAGGTTCAACAAGTACAGGTACAACAGCATCAACAAATGCAGAACCAAGGACCTCATGTTGTTATACACCAACAGCAGCAACAACAACAGCCCCAGATGCAACAACAAATGTTGGTGCCACAAGTGAGTCAACATCAACAAGTTCTCACTCAGCAAGTTGGCGGTGTGCAACAAGTTTCGCAACAACATTGTGTTCAGCCTCTCGGTGTGAATGAGGAAGGTGGGCAGCCAGTGGAAATGGCACAGCAGGTTATTCCTTTAGCTGTTGTACAGCAACCTCAGCAAGCGTATCTAGTGACACCCGTTTCACATTTCCAAACACGTGTACAGGGAGCTTGGTACAGACATTGACGTAGGAAGTCACCTATTGTGGGGCTTTTAATTGATGCGGGATAGATGGTAATGCTACTGTTACCGCACGTTGAGATCTCGCAATGACTGAACTGCTGCTTGAGTTTTAAATGGTTCCCATTTGAATTATGTTATTTTATACGATGAGCCTCATGTAACTTTGGCAATAAGTTAGTAAGGTTATTTAGGTACCTTTTCAGTATTGGTAAATAACTGATTTAAACGATTAATGTAAGTGTAAAATTAATCATATTTACACAATTTGTATTAGCACTAGCTGTGTAGTTTATTTTATTACTTATAATTTAAAGGTAATTCAGAAGAATGGGCAGTTCTATTAGGCGTAATATTGTCATGGATTTATTTGGAAAACATCTTTGTCGTATTTCTGTGTATCACTTGTTTATATATTTAATACAACATGGTCGTTATTTTTTGTCTGTGTTCATTTTTGTATGTATGTATGTGCGTATGTGTTTGCCCAGTCCCCTTTATTACCTTTTTAAAGTGTGCTCTCAATTTGGTTTGTAGGTATTTAGGTCTCTAGGCTTATTGTCAATGTATTTTATCACGTGTTTATTTCGTCGACATTTTAATTTCAATGGATATACCTATAAATCAATTATGATTTGCTCATCACAAGACACGTGCAGAATTTGTTTAATTGTTCATTTGTCTAATGAAAGCAGTGCCTTCAATATGAAATGGAATTTGTGAACTTAGTGTGGTGTGCGATTACAATATTGTTTTATTTAAGAGAATTAGTATATATTTTTAGTACTCTCGTATTGCTGGTTTAGTTACGAAGTTGCGTCTATGATTTTTGTATTTTAATACATATCAAAATTATGTAATTGAGATAGACGGTATTGTTGATATACATACATATAATTGTTTATGATGTTTGTGTGCAGATGACGGCGATGACAGGTATGAAACGAAATAAACTATGTACTGCCTTTATTTGTCTCCACTGTTTTGGATTTGTAGTCAAATCCACAACGATTCGTATTACATCGTATTACAATTTTTGTGACTGTGATATATTGTACTCGAGTTTTAAATCAGATCAGATAGGCAAAATATATGGCGTCCCGAAAGCAATAATGATTAAACTAGTTGTATAGTGTGCAAACAAAAACTAAATATTTTGCGTATTAGATACATGAACTACTGTCAATAAATATTGATAAATTTATAAATATATATGTGTATTCCGTGATTTATACAATTCCATAAAAAATATTTACATCTCGTATAATTGTTATCGTGAATTTTACGTACATATATAGTTTTAACACACTGGGTTTTCTTTTAAATAATAATACTGTTCAAATTTCCATATGGAAGTATATCTATTAAAACGCAATTGATTAAGCAAATCATCATAGTATTATATTAAGAACAGTTATCAGTTATTAAAACATTCAGATGGTTGAAAGTCACTTTAGTTTTTACAATTTAAAAGTAAAAAAAAAAAACAATAATCCATTTCATTAAATGAGCCAAAAATGTACAAAGCCCAGAAAAAGAATATAGTCATTTTGTATAGCTTTACCATTTTGCACATTTGTACACAATTTTTTATGAAAACAGTGAAATACAAATTTCTGTTCTTTCTCTACAAAATTGTGTTCAATGTCGCAAGTGTATGCAAGGGCCTACAAATCAGAAAGATACATTTATAACGAGAATGTTTTACTTATCTTGAAACGAGAAAATTTCAAGATATTTTATTAAAAATATATATAGATATTCCATATAACATAGATTAACTGATATAATACCATTGAGGAACATAAATGGTCATGCAGTTCGGTAGAGACAGAAAATGAAGACGTTTTGTATGCTTCTTAAAGACATTTATTTAAGCCCAGACGAATATAACTCGACCAATACACACCGGTACTTTAGTGAAGGGAAATCAAAGTTTTCCCTCAATATGGCATCATCCCCGGTAATCTGCGGTCAACTGACCACTTACGAGAGGGGCAGGCCCGTTTCCTTGTTACGTTCAAAAGAGATAGTCAAATTAGTCGAAACCGTGTGAATACTTCTTAAAGTGACCTTTCAAAATCTATTCTCTGTGACTGTGAATAATATTGCTCAAATCCTTAAAAAAAAACAATGCCTGTCATCAATTAATAATATTGAGTGTCATGGTAACGAAATGAATAAATGTGTACTGCGTTGTATATGTGCCTACAACTTTACAAAACAAACCAATTTTTCTCAGATGTTTAGTTTTTTTTTTGTTCCATTTCTTCTTACAATAGTAGTACTGTGTGTTGGTGTGTAATCAAATTCTGTATTTTCGTACAAAAAAATGTATTAGTGGCAAAAAAATTTGAGGACACAGGACGCAGATCTAAAACTCCCTTATTTTGATCTAATTTAGATTGTAACTTATATAAAAATTTTATTAAGTGTGTATTCATAATCATTATAAATATAGAGAGTACAGAAACGTGCCTAGAATGTATGCTTAATCGTGTATTTTTATAGTGCAATAACTTGTGTGATTCGAGGCAGGTTCAATTAAAAACAATTGCCCGTTACAATAACCGAGTATAAAAACATCAATGTAGACGTTGGAACGTGGAGTTATCGAATGAATGGCATAAAATGTTTGCTTTGTACTTAAGATAAACGCTTTTACTTAATTCGGAAATATGTGTCTAATGGTCAAAATACCGGCGTTCTAGGCGCTGATTTCGAATAATATCGTATCGAAAAAAAAACACCGTACAAAACGACGTGCCTAATAAGCATTTTTATTTCCAGCCATTAACTGTTAGCAATTCCAGGCAATGAATTGCTTACAATGTGTACGAAAGACGAAAATTGTCACTTGCTCTAAATAATTTCGATATATAGGTATCCGTTTATAAGTAAAACTGTATTCTACGTTTCGGTGTGCTGGTTCGAAGAGATTTCGATAAAGCTATTGATTGATACGCGCGCCGATATTTGTGCCCATTCGCTGTAAAATACGATTTCAAATAATTCATTCTACTGCGACTACGTGCCATGCGGAAGTTCAATTTAATACCCTAGGACATTTTTATAGAAAAAAAAAACCCAATGAGAAATATTTAAATAGTAATAAACATACTTCACTGAACCGTACGAACCCAATTTATGTGCAAATAACCATACAGCGGAACTTGGTAATCACTTTCGGTATCTCCCGGCTACTGGCTCGTTCCTTGGTCAGTTCGTGAACCGTGATAATATAAGTCAACGGCAATGAAACATTTGCATCGAATAAAAAGCAGCAAAACTCGAACAAATAAGACAAAAAAAAACAAAATGTTGATTTTGCTGGGTACATTTCAGCGGACGCTACGTACCAAGCGATCGTACTCTATATTATTGTTTGGAAGACAAAGCAAACGGATTTAGACCAAAATTATAGTCACAGTTGTAATGAAATCGTATGGCAATAATAGGTATGTATAAGTAATGGAACACTTAATTTTCCGGAACTTAAATTGGAGTTACAATTATCGCTTACGGATCTTTATTTAAATGAATAAAAAGCGGGCAATTTAATGCCTCCATATCTGCGTTTGTTTTGTGTCTCCGTTTTGTAATGGGCAATGTTAATGACGGTTAAGATCCAGGGTTTGCTTCGAGTCGTAGTGATTCGCCATTAGCATGATATTCAGCATCGATGTTCCGAAATTTTGGCAGTAGAACAACATGATGTGAT
This sequence comes from Oxynetra confusa, assembly GCA_018239405.1. Lineage (NCBI taxonomy): Eukaryota > Metazoa > Arthropoda > Insecta > Lepidoptera > Hesperiidae > Oxynetra > Oxynetra confusa. The sequence continues at coordinate 4,227 of DVPV01000002.1, read as the reverse complement.
AGAAATAAAAGTTTTTTACGCTATTCTGTGTTTTATTTCAATAATAGACGTATTGGGCCTGCCATTATGGTATCGTTCAGAATTGTTCTTAAATGTTCAATCTAAATTACGTTAGAGTGGGTTCCAGGTCGCCGTAGGTTTGATCTGGATTGAGGCACCCACGCCTTCCTGCGATACAGTGGGCTGGCCAGTAGCTACCGGAGATTGTTTACCGGGGGTGTGCGTTCGTCGCACTCGTGCTGCCTCGCCTCATTGCTCCGCCGGCCACTACACTCGGCGAGTCGACGATTTATTAAATTCACCGCACCGGCCATTTGTAAACAAAACTCATTGTTTCGTCCTCAAACGGGCAGTTTGACGATGGCGACTTGTCTTGGCGGGCGCGCGCGGCGTCAACTCTTATAAGCCGACCTCATTCTTGGTGGCTATGAAGTTTTGGAAGTGTGGTACGAAACGTATACGCAGGTCGGCGGCCGCTGGTGAGTTACGCTCGCTTCGATAAACGGAAACTCGACGGCCTTGTAATTAAAAATTGGCGACAATTATTTCCATTCAATTTTGAAATGTCCGACTTGACAACGATTTGATCTTTACTAATAGATCTAGTAATAACCAGTCTCCTAAGCATTACTAAATTTGGAAAGTGGCAAATTGATAATTTTAGTTGTAACGATTCGTTATATGTTCGCGGTAGAAGTATTTAATTATCCGCTAATCCAATAACGTATAACAATTCACGCATTTCTAAAGTTGTACAGACAATATAATTTAAGATGATTCAATTGCAACAATATATCATTACTATAATAAAACGTTAAAAATGTTTTTGTGTTTCGTATATGCATGATGCATCCCGATGCAATTTTAAAATAAACCATTACCTTATCAAAACTTACCATTAAATAAGTATTATTAATTATTCTAAAATCTTAGGTAAGTACATATGTACTATAAATGAATATCGACCTTGTACCACACTAAACGATTAATGACGAAATCTTTGTTCCGCGCTGCTGTGCATGTAAATATATATGTATATAATTATAGTGCGGTTGTCTATCTCACCCCATATTGTTTAAAATTATATAAATACGTTGAAAATATTACTTTCTTAGCCTAAAACCAAAGCTGGTTATCGCTAAAACAACTGAATTTTCGCCATCTATTATAATACAATATTTTTTCATGCCTCTCACGGTTTCGACTAAATGTTACACATTGTATGTACGATCTAATTTGAAAATATAGGAAAACTATATAAAATAAAAGCATACTAAAATTGCTGGCTTCGTCTAAAGAGCTGCGAATGTCGAATTACGACAGCGACAATCTAAATAAATGTCGTGCAATAATATTTAAGCACATTTATTTATTTGACTAACACAAAATCTAACATCACAAAAGTAAACAAAGTTGGGGAAAAGCGGGTCGTTATACCAAATTGGTTTGTTATCTCAGAACGCGTACGTCACCCGCTATCCAAGCCTGTCATTTACGCCGTAGTCTGTGAGGCATTATCCAGTCAAGTCTTTAAAAAAAAAGTAAATAGAGAAGAATAAATTTCATACCCAACGTTGTCCAGAACCACCCTCATCTGTATATAAATGTTCTTTACTTAAGTTTATAACACTGGGTCTTATATATTACAACGGGTATAAAGGGAATATGAATATATAAATAGGTCCATGTTAGTAATGTGCCGGATATTCATATCCGAGGGTAAAGAAAGATCCGTATCTGTGACTTTTTGTTCTGGTCAATGTCAAAATGATTTTAAAAAAATCAGTCTTCCATTAAAACGACCAATCAGCGGATGCTAGTATGTATGGAGAAACGCATTATTTTCTTTCTGTTCAGTTTTGATTACATTATGTTTCTTAAACCATTGATTGAGTAAGAATGTTAATAAAAGCATCCGTGTCCGCGAATCTTGGCACCAAATATCCGTATTAGGATTCGTATCCGCGGATATACTTTTTAACGTTCTGGCACATCACTCTTCCATACATATAAAGTAAGAAAATGTATGCTGTAAATTGATAGCCATTGGGGGTCAACGGCAATCTTTATTACTGGTGAAGCGACACTTTTTTGTGTTTTGTCTGGAGTTTAGTTGAAGTTATTCTTTGTTAACGGACTCTGCGAGCGCCAATGAATAATTTTAATTGACAGCAGGGTAGGTACGTTTGACGTCAACGGTTATTAAACCTTTGTTCTAAGCGCTCGTAATGTTATAAAGTAAAAATAAACTATCTACTTGCAACATGTTTGTATGGTTTTGATTGAACGTATCGTTAGAAATCATATTGTTATAGAATAACGTTGAAGTTTGTTTTATCAACAATCCTACGTTGTAACCTTGTAACTTCTGATTTACAAAAGTTCTACCTATTGACCGCAATATATGTAAATCAACTGTTTGCCTTTGTCGTAGATTTTCTTTAACATCTGTGATTCCATCAATGACCATATCAATGATTTATTATGTGTCAATTGTTGCGGTTTCCCGTAATTATATAGATACTTAATGGACTCCACCAGCAATATTTCATTATTTAACCATAACAAGCGACGAACTAGTTGTACAAAACTAAAACTACAATATTTATGTCATAACGTAAACATTCCTCGATCCTAGTTATTCATCTATTTGTTTTCGAATCAACATTGAACTCTCGGAGTTCTTTTCAGTTTATTTCTTCTCATCTCTATCATAATAAGTACAGCATCAACGATCAGTATGTACGTGACTATATCAAATTCAATTGACATTTTCCTCGTGCAATACATCAATATAAATTTCGATGGAGACATGAACTCATGGATGGAGGGTTGGCGTGAATAAAATATTTATTATAATTAATTTATAGCGTTATGTGTCATGTTCAGCAGAATTAAAGGAGCGACCGTCTGATTGCTATGCGAGCCGCGACATGACCATCGACTTTATAGAATGCGTGGGCATTTCATAGCAACATGTAGGTTCTGACTGTACTTGTATTTGTTCAGATTAAACTGAAATGTTAAATGTAAGATCTCTTAACGAATGTCACTTGAGTTTTGAAAAGTGTATAAATATTAAATAAAATGTTCTACAAAAGACATATGCATTTTATATGGGCGTCATTTAAAAAGTCAGCTCCTAGCTTAAGAAGCGGACTCGGTGGCTAGTCTGAATAGACACCAAGCTGGACAAAGGGTGCAATTGCAGAGCTGTGAGATTAAAACAGGCTGTCGTGTCAATAGTCGTAGAAACTTCTGGCTTGAGTGCAAATGACAATAGACGTTTAATTATACAAACAACGTTTACAGCATACTACTCTATGATGTTTATGTACGAAACGATTTACAATAAATTTAGATACCGATCCTATAGATATGACTCGTAATTTAAGCGATTCGAGATACTCTTTTATAATCTTTGATACATATCGTACTTATTTCGCTTGGATATGGCGTGTGTGCTTTGGTCATGTGACAGTGGTCCCATTATAATGCGAGTCGCGCGTCGTTCGTCGGCTTTTGTTTGCCCACGCATTGTCCTGTGTCGTCCTGGCCGCTATTTCCACTTTTACTGAATGCCTTTTGCATTCTAGGAAATGTTTCATCCTGCCTTTTTAGCATATATTTTATTATCCACCTCTGGTCCACGTTTTATCCTGAAATCAATGATAACCTACTAAATTTATAATTCTTTATTATAATCCTGGTGTCTGAGATTCTAATTCTTGCCATGTTCTGAACTGAGCTCATATAGGAGCCGTACTGGAGCAAAGGAGGGAAATGACCTCAGGGCAACTGGATTCTGTCTGAGATTCTAATTCTTGGGATGTTTGATTTTTGATGTTTGATTAGAATTAATATCCCTAAATGGAATAAGCGAAAATATTAGCCTTTAGATATCTAGTTAAGAGAATTTTTGCCAATATAAAATCAAGTAGACATGGCTAGCAGACAACAAACCTTACAAAGTACGAACTTGAGAAAGATAAGACAGCTTACTCCGATTACCCTTCTTAAAAAGCTTTAACGGTAATAGCCTATGGAACTATTACAGTTTAGTTGTTTGGCTTCTCTAATGTAAAAGGACCCTGGCAATCCGTAAACATTGTTCGTTTAACTACCTGAGTTCTCGATAAGTTTTATTTGTAAGTTATTTTTTCGGTGTATATTGAGTTGGTGATCTATGAATTTATATAGAAAAATGTATTTGAAAGACCTGAATAA
>DVPV01000001.1:0-12079 GCA_018239405.1 Oxynetra confusa | reverse complement strand
TATTTTGGTAGTCGTGCCTCGGCTTTGTGCGCCCTTCGGGCTATAGTAGACGGAGAAAAAAAACTCCCAGCACTCTTTCAAATAACAAAATAAAATTAGCCATTAGATATCATAACTAGATGGCAGCTCTGGTGACGCCCAAAGTAAGGTTTCTGCACAGATAATCCGAATTCCGATTCCGGGATGTACTTCGACAGTGAAATATTTGTTTAGTCATGTAGCCGAGTCATAATTTTAACAAAATAATAATAATAAAATTATGATACAAATTATACACGGTCACCCAATGTCAAACTAGGCAAAGGGAGTGCTATTGTAACTAGACGGCTGATAAATTACATATATACATATAATTATATAGATTTTTATAACCAGACCCGCGAAAATTCTTCTGCTCGTCACGAACGTTTGTCCAAAGTGGGAATCAAAGTCACAGTCACGGGTCAGGTCAGTCCAGTACCATCAGGTCAGTACCAACGGTCCATTGAGCTTAATCCAGTGCGTCATTGTTTTTTTTGTAATCGTTACCGCATTCGTAAGTGCCAAGTCACCAGCGCGCAGAGAGAGAGCTCGGAAAAGCTATATAAATGCTGTTGAATAAAGCATGAAGTAACTGTCTCGTGCTGTCCCTTTGTTTGTTCGCTGGTGCGTTGACATTACTCTGTGTGACTTGGATCTCACTGCAAGGTCCCTGCGCCACTATTAGCAGGTCAACATCAACCGGCTATTAGCCAAGGCTTATTGTAGAACAACAATTTTTGAATTGTTTGAATTTCAATTCTTTTTTAAAGAATTATAAATGTTTTTATATGCCCATAAGTTTTATATGAAATTCTGTGCAAAACAAGTTTTAAATTAGAATATTATTACTTACAGATGTTACAGTTGTACTGTTATGACTTACAGATTTTACCATTACTAGGATTTTGGTAAATTATAATGCAAAAAATCATAATACCTAATTACATAAAAACATATTAATGATGCAACTATTATCAAATGTATTTTTGTATAAAAATAAACCTGTCTTAATTCTATATCGCATCGTTTTGACTACAGCATTCACGACAGCGGACGATCGCAAACATCCCGAACGTTTTTATTTTTTTATCAAGCGCCGCCACCGTTGTGCGAGGAACGGTAAAACTGAACGCAAAATGCGAAAGTCAGATGTTCACATCTCGCTTCTGTGATCAAACCACAGCTTGCTCAACCAATTCTTTGCCAAAGGCGCCACGTGCAGCGCTTTATTGCATTATATTATTAAAACATATGCAAGAAATGCACGCAGCCTATTTTAAAATACGTTTAGAGATTTTCACTCATCGACTGAGAACATTTTTGCAAAGTGGTTGCGGATTGGCCGGAGGAGGTATGTTTTACTCCTTATTTTTACATTTCTACTCAACCTACAATCGAACCCGGAACCTTTGGATATCTCAATCGTAGTCCCAATAATAAAATATCTATAGGAAAATCGAATCACACTAATATACTCACTAATCATTTAGTTTACCATGATTATAATCTTTAGGGACTTGCACTACCGATTGCGATAAAATAGAAGTAACAGAAACTAGTTTAGTTCTCATCTCACGGGAACTTATAGTTTTGTTTGGCGACAATTAAAAAAAGGTTAAGATTTTGGTAATATTTTTTTGAAAACAATATTTCTTTCCAAATTAATTGATTTAAATAAATAAATATTTATGTGAAATTGTATATAAAGACACACATAGATTTTAGTGAACATTTTATATTTTTGGGAATGGAAAGCATTTATTTTTGAAAATTATACAGTTATATCTGTTTAATTTAATGTTTTGTAACATAAAAGGCAAATAGTCGTTCAATACTGGTAGAACGCCTTTTTGCCTCTCAGAGGCACTTGTAGCACCAATCATGATTATTAATAAAAGTTGATCGTTACAGTTTTATTGTTTTACGCTTTTCGATATCATTGTCACCAGACCTTAAACCAGTATAACTTGTAGTTATTAGGATATTAAGTAACAAGCACTATTTTGCAGTGAATGTTTGCTTTTGATTATGCATGTCCTGATTGGCGATTTGAGTAGGCAGAATGGAAATGTAGTCACTCGTATACCTGTCTATGGAGCGTGATAAAAAAAGAATCCTAGGGTGGTTCATTATGTTTTAGATGTTTTGTTTAATTGTCCTAATTGTAAAGATTAACTTACAGTTTGTAATAATAATGTTTGTAATAAATAATAGTATAAAGAAAGAGAAAACATTTGGAATAGTACTCCTGATTTATAAATAACTATTTTTGTGTAATTAAAAATAAAATATTTTTTTATTTACAAACGACACTAATATTCAACAAAAAAATAATTGTCCTGGGTGGGAGTCGAACCCACGACCCTGGCACGGCAAACATATCCACTAACCACTGCTTCCAATGCACCAGTCAATAAATCAGTGAAGTGTGCGTAATTGTTGATTAAGAAAAAGAAGTTGTCTATGGTTTTTATTTATCATCCGCTGTACCAGTTTCACGTGTTGGACACGAGCAATTATAATTTGACAGCTCGAAATCGATTACTGTCTGTTGAACTGTGTTATGTATAATCTGTTAACCATCGTACCGGTTATATTTATCTGTGCGCAAGTGTCAAAAAAAACTATTTTGGACAGCTGCTGGCTGGTGTTTTGGAATCTGTCAGTCGTTATATTAATACTAAGGCAAATATCTAACACGTACTGTATAAGAAAAGTTAATAACGGCATAATTTTGAATATTTATAAAACTTCGTTTTGTGGGCTCCGAATTATAGGCATTTTCTTAATCCTGACATAGAAATTGATTGAGAATTGTACTGAAGGCGGTACTAATCAAAAAATCACACGACATTAATGTTTTGAAACGCATTAAAACTACTTTAATTTATTGTCAGCGGCCATTAAAATGTCGTCAATGTAATGCAATGAATAATTATTACGCATGATTCATATGTCTATATTAGGATTCCGTGGCGTGGATAGTGTGTATATAACTACATGAATAGATCCAGATAGGAGTTAAATTCATTAATTCGATATAGTTATACCCAACCGGGAATCGAACTCACAATTGCTGTCAGTGTACATTATTCAATTCGAATTTTTTTTGCTAAGTTGGACTAATCAATTTTGTAATATAACAACATATTACACAGATACATATACATTTTACTGACCAATATATAACGCAGGTAAACTGTGGTAAAATGTATTAGTTTAGAACGCTCTATGTAACACTAGTAACTGTAAACGATAGCTACGTTCAAGGATATTGGGTGTCAGCGCTAATTTACGGACAGAAAGGCAGACGGACGGACGTGCACGCTCATAAACTATCACTTCGTATAGTAAGCGTGGTTTACGAGGCATTGATGGGACAACCGCTGTCCAATCGGAGACGCTAGATGGCGCCACATGCCTTACAAGGTGAAGGCATGAATTACTCACTTTAGCTTACACCCAAAGTGGCGTAGCTGTTAAATGTCCTATGTTCATATTTGAAAGATAATATTTTGTGACCAGGACAAAACTTGTCGCCTCTAGTATATATGCGAACCGGCAACCATACACTAATAACCCAAACACAATTTGTTATAATAACAACCGCCTCACGGCAGAAACAGAGGAAGCGGTGGTAGTTCCCCGGGCGAACCGCATACAGGTTCCGCCACATACTGCATATCACAAGAATATTATTGTTTTCCCAACTAAATATAAACAATTAAAATTAAACTCAATGATGGGAACTATGTATGAGGAAAATAAGGCAATTAATCCTATTGTTATCATTATAATAATTATATTAAAGAATAAACTATTCATTTGTTTATTTAAGTCGTCATTAATATTTTTATCGTCGCTATCATTGAACTACTACGATGAATAACTGTACTGGAACGTTATTATAAATAAATCGTATAGGACTCACAGTTTGGTCACGTTCATAGGATTAACTCACTGTACAAGAATCCTACAGTGAGTTTTAATCTTTATTTATTGTTAATAAAATAAATATTAATTCCATTTGAACAAAATGTGCACAATTAAAATTCAAAAATACAGCGGCATCGGCCCTCGTCACACCCACCGCGATACATCGGTGGCGCGATGCGACCTTAATTAGTCCCATCGCCACGCCCCCGGTCCGTTAGCGATAACATTAGAACTTGCCACATAAAACGGCTCTAGTTATCTGATTTAACACGAAATGGACACTAGGTTAGACGATCGTGTAGATATACATCTGCTGCAAAACAGCATTTATACTGTTTCCATCCGTGACAGATAGAGTCAGTTTATTTGTATGCCTATAAGGCTCAGTGTCGAGATATTTATTAAGGATATGTACTATAAACCATGATATTCGTTAACCCCCGCGGCTTCGCTCGCTGTCCCGTGAAAATGAGAGATTTCCCCTTCATACGAAATATCGATCAGTCGATTTACTTAACTAAATTGTTACAAATGATAGGCAACTTAAAATAAATGCATTGCAGTCTACTGAAAGCGTTATAATATACAAATACTTGATTGTCCTGCAATTCGAAACAAAGATTTCATTGGTGGTATTTCACAGCAGAAATCAACGATAAATTCGAAAAAGTAGTAAAATTTAGAATCTTATATGTCTTATCTTTTTCACCTCCGATGACATGAACAACAAATCATCAACCCTTCTGAGTCTACTGCGAGGTGTCTTTGACTCCACTTGCAAACGTAGGCCTGCCCTAATGTTACACAATCGCATTATAATGGTGTGTATCTAACTTTAGCATGTGGATCTTGAAGAATAATACCTATGACCTATTTCCGTAAATTTATTTTATATTGTTATAAATCAACCGTGATTTGTCCACGTGCCGTCTCATAAATGTAAAACAAATACACTCAAAACTAAATGTTCGTCTACATTTATTATTTAAGGTCCCGCAACGCGTTTGTTAGAAGCAAATTTATGTGGATATATAAAAAAATACCAATCAAATTATTTTACTGCAGCCCAACTAAGATTACTACTCCCCAATCGGTTGCTATGGCAACGTGTATATTGTAAACTTTATTGCCGAGTCGTTACTATGCCTGTAATTAGACTATCGTTACACAGCTGACCCCCAAAACAAGCTATTTTGAACCTTGTATGCTAGACAATACAATTTAAACATCTATTTTTCAAAGCAGGGTTTCCCCGCAGATACTATTGATTGTGTTGGTATGCGATTTTGAACTTTACGTCTTGCAAAATAGAATTGAAACAGCCAATCGGATATTATATAGCGCCAGTGTTGAAGTTTGTTGCTCTTTGAGCGGTGAGCAGCATTTATTCTCTATATCATTGCGTACGAAATCTATGACGAGTTTATTGCTTTCGCGTTTGCGCCAACGGTGATGATTTTTTTACCGTTACAACATTTGCATGTAACGAGTCGGTTGCCAATAAATAAAAACGTTAGGCTTGATGCGAGGAGTCCATGTTTGCAAGCTAAGTAAACAATTACGTAAAGTATTCCACATTGCTTAAAGTTGGTATACTTTTATCTAGTTTGTTACAAATTATGATTGTCTAATAAAAACAAAATAAATGCTTAGTTACATTTTGTTAAAAGACATTGAATTTGAACGATCGCGAAAAATGTGCGTTTCTTACAGTCCTATATATCTGTATGGCTACTATGAAAGAAAAAAAAATATATTTTTGTGTTATATTAACATAAAATAATTCTAAATTTGACTATTACAACTTAGACTCGACATTTTTCATAGGCAATTAACCGGCGTACCTAACTTCATTATGGAGAATAAATTTAAGAAAATTCTTAAAATAATTAAAATTTATACACTTTCAAAAAGTTCATATTAGCTGTATTTAGTATAGCTGTATATAGCACCAGACCATCTTTATTAGTAACAAAAGAGTTTCTCAACATTTTATAGTGTTAAACCTTCCTACATATAGTGGTCTATTTTATAAACATATTATAATACGAATATGTTATAGTCATGTCAATATGGATTTGCATGTGTACATAAATAATTAAAAATAAATCTTCGTTCTGGGACAATAAGTCGAAAACGTTTAGAAACACCTAAATATAAATATCAATAAAGACGTGTTCTAAAATAGAAATAAAAACTTTTCAAACGGTACACACGCCACATGTGTGTGTAAACATGAAAAAAACTCACTAGAACGACTAGAAACATAAATAAAAACATCCTGAAAAACCCGAGCGATCCGAGGGTTGGTTATTTATGAATAGTATATTCTCTGATGCAATATTTAATTTTATTATTTTAATTAATAATAATAATTGTTAAAAGTAATTTTTATTATTAACAATTAGAACTACTCTAATGAAATTTTAATTAGCTGTTTGTGAGTTATTTTATGAACACTGTTTGTTGTAAAAACCATATCGTTTGAACGATGTTGTCGTTTCAAAAACTTAAAACTAGCTGTCACAATGATCGTATCGTTAACCCTCAGCCTAGTGCGCGTAGCGTGTTTTGCTAGGAATTCTAAACGATGACAAAATAAAATAACATTGCACCGGAAAATAGCCGACTGCTGAGCGAAACGCAGTTAAAATAGTCGCATATCATCTGGTCATTGCAACAATGTATTCTTGTAATCAAATTTATTATTGTATTTATCAATTGCAAGTGAAAATATCAAATATTGAAAGACTAATCATACTTAAACCGGCAGTTTTTACACAGTTTCTGCGTAGGCGCACACCGCTTAACTGAACACGCGTTTATAATATCGTTCTCAAACGCATTATCAAGTTTTAAATTATCCTGTAATCGCACTAATCCGTTACGTGCGATGCGCCTCTGTTAGCTCTACGCGGAGACAGGTAATAGCAATCTCTATTATACTTCAAACTAACGTTTAAAGTTACTAAAAGCATTGTTTAACATATCGCTACACGGCCGCCGACAGCTGTACAAAGTATCACTAACATTGCGCCCGTCACAGGGATGGATTCAGCTTGGTTGTTTTGTTATTTTTCATTCTAATTATACACAGCTTTGATATTGACTCATTTTGTTACTTAGCGGTGCTGAGCAGTTGATACATGACATTGTATTCGAGTAAGACAAAAATAGGTTGCCTGTAAAATTCTCAGTTAAATTTCAGTGGATAGATATTATATATGAACATTGGTCCAATCAAGCGATTGGACCAATGTTCATATATTCAAACGAAACATTCATCAAAATTTTGACGCAGTCAGTGTTAATATGTTTTTTTTAATTGACAAATCTTATTAATTATTGAAACTATATTGACTCAAAAGTAAAATATCTCATGTGATCAACTTTTGTATCCATCAGAGGACATCCTTGCATACCTAATGTAACGTTACACAGACAATGCATACACAGCTTTATGCAGCTATCACTTACAATGTGTACTGAAACGCGTTGGGATGGACTCGAAAGCTACTTGAATAAATTCAAAGTCACGACATACATTTTACACAAACTTTGACTAGTATTTACATAGCGATTACTGAGTAAAAGATTGACTTAGTATTCGCTATATAAATTTTTGAAATTATGTGAAGATTTTGCAATTTAAAAAAATTATGAAAAAATATATTTATATCCATAATGTATTTATTTAGTCCTCATTTGCATAATTTATTTATTTACCCCTATCACCCTGTACCAGTCTATTTAGGCAAAGATAGAGCAGATAGCAAAAAAAAAACTGTATAAAAAGAGCATAATAGAAAAGTTGCAAGACATTTCCAATAATACACATATGGTTAGAAAATACTGGATAAAATAGTCATAAAATACATGAAAGTATTCAATGGAGATGCAATACTAAGCGAATAAAAATCGTCAAGTATCTGTGTTCAGTGAAATTTTGTAGACGACCAGATCTTTATTGGTAAAAAACTACATCCATTTTTCTCCATCATCCCACGACGTATGACAATAGACAAGGTTTTGGCTCTCCATTGATGACATTAATTCCACTCACCGGAAATAATGTTATGTTTTTAACCTCATTTTCCTCACCATTACTAGTACAATGACGCTGTGAAAGCGTTATTTGAAAGTTAAACCAATAATATTTTCGGCATTATAATATATTACTTGATAATATTACAAGTACTGGTCAATTACTGATCTGTTTAACTTACTAAGCGATTTAAGCGATTGCTAAGTACTGCATACTAAGTAAATATCGAGTACTATGTAAGTATTGAGCACTAAATAAGAATATGATAATACTTATTAACGGACTTAAGCCAGTAATTATGTAAGTACTACATACAAAGTAAATATCGAGTACTAAGTAAGTGCTGAGTTTGACTTGAATGATCAATTACGTCCCTGTATTTGGAGCGCATGTGTGTGATGTAAAGTAGCCCGAATTAAGGACTCGGTCAAACCGAGGGGCGCCGGCGTGTGGGCGAAACAGGTCGCACCACAAAGGACTTCCGGATCGGAGACGCTACGATCGTAACAGATGGTTATCGTTAAGGGTCTGTTTTAATATTCACGGTTTTATCAAATTCATTCGATTGGACGAAAATAAATTTCCTTTGTTTCAGTGGAAATTAAATAATATGATTATTTATAATAATTCAAGAAATTACAAAGATGAACGCTAACGGTCACGAAGACAAAACAGCAAATAATATATTGTTATGAATAACATTTTAATTGTATTGTTATTTAAATTACATTTTAAATTATAAAATTGATACGTTAAAAGTCTTGATACATATAATTCAAAGTAGCGTCTTACAGCCCGTTAATTGTTAAGGAGTTTTTCGTAATTCCGTCATTTGAACAGCACATAACATATATTGTTGTTGGAACAATCATTATATTCTACGTATGGTAAGTGCAATATCTCTTTACCAATAAAGAGACATCAAATAATTATACTCGTAAGTCACACTTACAGAAACGTAAGTGCAATGTTCCTTCACTCGATTAGGAAAATAATTTGACAGGTTCGTTAGTCTGCTGAACAATGACCTGTTGGGCTGAAAGATGTGGGTTTTACTCCCACTCAAAACAAACATTATTATGATGAGCAGAAGTCCTTGTTTGGCGTGTTGATGTAAAATTCTCTTAAAAAATCTTAATATACCCATGCGGATGTGAGCAGTCCCATGGCAAGTATTACTTAAGATTTAGAATATAATTTAGTACCGTACAATAATCGCGTGAGTTTCCTAATCTCAATAGAAGCGACGATAGACCGCTTGTGTATATATACGTGAAGCAATTAGCGCCACTTGAAGCAGCCGCCTGTTGATATATGCCACACTCTGCACCGACATGCAGTAAATAATACGTATTACTCGCCGCCCACTAAGCCCTTCACTTGCATCACTCTGTATTATTCTATTAGCTGCTTGTTAGATTTCTAATATATTATCACAAAATTAACACAGAGTCGTAAATAGTTTTGTTAAAAGCATAGCAGTAGTTAACTGTTCGTTAATTCCGTTAAAAATGTAACTGGTATAATACAATATGTCTGGCATTATATACGCAATGTATTCGCCACTAATGTCAAAGTCAAAATGGTTTTCTTTTGTTTGACAGAGTATGAACTGACAGTGCTCACGACATAGTTGAAGGTAATAAGTATAATGATTGTTATTGGAACACCAAAATTTGTTCTACGTAATACTTCAAAGCGTTTCACTTCAAAAGAATCGTGAGAATTGGCTGACTCCTTACATAACACAATTTAATAGATTTTATTTTTTGTATCCCCCGTTCGTTTCCTCACTTTAAACGAATGTCACATTTTATATGGAAAATGTCGCTTCTGATTCCAAATCTAATTCAATAGTTAATTTAAACTGACAGCTTCCATAACAACCAGTTGCAATCACAATTTATTAAAGTCATGCCAGTTTCCAATCTATAAAAGGATTTAATCGCTGTCAGGAAGTTTTGCTATTTAAAATTATATAACAGCGACATCTATTGGCACATGTTAACAACTGCGTGCTAAGCAATTAGCGCTTGAGCGGCGTGAGCTCTGTCATGATTTATGTCACACTTTGAACTTACGTGTAATAACTTCGAGATTTTCTACAATCTCGACGGCTCCCTTCAACGGATAATATGTTGGCAAGGTATTGAATAGCTATTAGATTCTCTTGAAACTTTTCTACATATATATTATTTCAGGTATACCATATATACTTCTATATAAGAAACATTATTGACGGTTATTTATTTATTTTATTTATTTAAGAAATATTGTTCATATTGCTGGAAACATGAACTATTTATGAAAATAAAAATTCATAAATTCTTGATATAAACCAAAGGTATATTATATTTGGCATAAAATTATATATAGATGAGAAAAAGGTGCCAGCGATAAAAACTACACCTCCACTGGCCCTTTGAGATTCATCTTTGATGTGACTCACAATGTTCTTCCGGCAGGTTTAATGAGCATATCCTATGGGATTTGTTAAATAGGGATGAACCGATTTGCTTTAATAATATTGCGATTTAAACTGTACATATTTATAACTTTTATGTAATTTTGTGGTTTTAACAACAACGTTGAGTGCAAACCACTAAAAATCACAGGAAAAACCTATCTAATACAAATAAATAAGAATAACTAATGTTTTACGACTAATGTACTAATGTATTATTATTGCTTGTGGGGCCATAATTGTAACTTACGTTTTTATCAACATGGAAGTGCCATGCAGGCGCCTGTCAAGAAAATTAATTATCACTCGACAAGCCCGCTCCAATTAACTAGTCGAATACAATATAAGGCATATTAATGTTCTGATCGTTACAAACTGTTGCACTCGACGCGGTGGGGCCCACTATGCGTTCGCACTTTGCTAAAGGCATACGTAATATTTCGTCATACAGGAAACGTACGGAGCCGAACCAAATTCCCTAATTAAGTACGGTAATGGATTGACATATGCATATTATTTATACTACAGTTCTGAGATCCGGATCACATAAATATTATTGTGATCTTTGAAAATTGTGTAACGGTAATACCCTGTATTTTGTTTTTACAGGCAGAAATAATGTAAGCAGTTTACATCGCGGGCCAAGGACCTCATGAACAACCACAAGGATAGCATATTTATGTGATCGCGTGACTGAAAAACGTTTATTTCAGGAAAATATGTACTTTACTATAGAGCGTACACGTTAGTTTTATACTAACTTTAAGCTTTACAAACATGTATTTAACGTATGCATGCAGTGCAAATGTTCTTTCGGTCTAAATATTTCACTTAATTAAATGTGTAATATTGATTCAATAATAGTGATTTTAAAAATTGTTTCCTGGGAAGGTTTTAAAGTTTTCCAAGTAAACAAAACAAACAAAACAAAAGTTTTGTTTTACACGAATATTAAATCAAATCTTCAAAACCAACATGGGAAGTATAAAATAGACCAAGCTTGGCAATTATTATAAACACATTGAGTCTTTACAATAAATGGCAAATACCACACAGACTGTTAACAAGTTGCAAATTGTTAATTTTTTTTTAATAATGCAACGTATCACCCATTGCAACATAATGCTGATATGCATTCCAGATTCTAAGCTCTTGACACCGTAACGGAGCTGTCAATTGCCTCTAATTGAAGCATCTCGACTTGGGTTACATCTATGTGGGAATGAATGTCGCACTCACGTGTCATTTAAGTGTAAAACTAAACGTTATATTTAAGTGTAAAACTCACAGGTTTAGTTTTAATGGCATCCATAATAAAATGTTCCCAACTACATGCACAATACTTAACCATCAGGTATCCTATTTTAGCACCAGGTCACAATAACAAATACCCCCGCTTTCATTAAAAAAACTTTAGCCAAATCCATACCCAAAAATAATCGAGTTCGGTTAGAATACAAAAGCAGTTGAATGTCTCAATAGAACCCATTACATTCGAATGCCCTTTTGATCGGCTGTTATCGTCATAATAACAGAACATTGCACATTGCACTTCGCGCAGAAACATATCGTCATCTATCGTATTCTCGTTGCGAAACGTAGCCTATCGGGAC